>VSMD01037116.1:0-25523 GCA_008750895.1 Mirza zaza
ACTTTGGTTTTCAAATGGTGGCAATGCTCACCAGAGATTCAGTGTGTGGGGGGGCACCCAACCTTAGGGATGAGATGAGCATTTTGGAGGGGGAGGGCATACCTCTAACCCTTCTTAGGGAGAGGCAAAGATATACAATGTAACCAAAATGTTAAAAAAAAAAAAAAAATTTTTAACAGGTGGTGGGCAGGCAGGTGAGGGGAGGAGGAAAGGGGTGTGTGCTTCCATAACGTGTGTGATGTACACCACCAGGGGATTGGACATATCGGGGGGAGGGAGGGGGCAGGGGCAATATTTGTAACCCTAACAATATTTGTACTTCCATAATATGATGAAATAAAAGAAAAAAAAAAAATAAAAGGTAAATGAAAAAAAAAAAAAAAGAAAAAAAAAGAATAAGATGTTTTATGCTTTGAGGTTGGGAGATTTTCTCCATTTCCCTACCACCATTCTGTATGGTCATATACCCCTGTAATGACTCATGTGACACATTATTATTTTCATAGCCTCTGAAGACATTTGAGTTTATTGCATCTCCAGACATATAAACATAATCAACAGAATTTCTGCTCACATGATCCCCTTGGCTCCCCTTATTTTATTCAGTTTAGCCTCTGACATAGTCTTGATTTCATTGGCAAGGCCCATAATCATCCCATCATTCCATAATCATTCCATTCATTTTTAATAGAACTCTCCTTTAACTCAAATGATGCTAATGTGGCCATAACATACATTCATTTAGTGTGACTTTTCTATAAGCTACATTGTGATGTAAATAGAAAATTTGTGTTAAGAGACGCAGAGAAAGCCAGTCTCACATTGTGGCATTTCAGACTGTCAGGTTAATGTGAGGTATTTTTCAGGGGATGGGACTTTTAAGCAGATCCTCAAATCCTAATGTGTTACTATTATTTTCTGCAGTTAAAAAGAAACAATTCTAGAAATGCTCACAATCCCACCACTGACCATTGTCTGTTAGGTGAATTTCCTCTATTAATTGAATTACTGAGATTTTTTTCCTTCAGCTAAATAGGAAACAAGAATTATTCTTAATGATTTTTCTTCTCATTATATTTATAATATAGGAAGAATTACTTCTTTATTTTTGTATCTTTTAAGAACTTTGACCACTTCTCAAAAAAGATACTCATTTAAGAAATTGTTTTGTATGGGTAGTAATTAATGTGCTGTAATTTACTTATGCATAATTTAACTTGTTAGCTAGGTTCTCAACTTCTCTTGGAAGTTTTTAT
Source organism: Mirza zaza (assembly GCA_008750895.1). Classification (NCBI taxonomy): domain Eukaryota; kingdom Metazoa; phylum Chordata; class Mammalia; order Primates; family Cheirogaleidae; genus Mirza; species Mirza zaza. The sequence goes on from VSMD01037116.1 coordinate 1,257, forward strand.
ATAATAAATCTAGATACTATAAAGTAATGTCAGAGAAAGTACTGTTAATATTTATCAATACGTGATTTTTGTTTGTTTTCTTTTATGAAAAGTAAATGGTGGAAGAGCCATTTTGTTCTAACTACCTTAATGAAATTTCTTTGGAATATTTTATAATCTGCAAAAGATATGTCTTCCAGGCCAGAGAATAACCATATCATAATGAAAACATTAGCTTTTATGTCAGTTTTCAACTTTTTAATCTTTTAGAATTTAGAACAAATTATCTGCTTGAATTGACAGTCCCCTACCTAATCCCTCCAGATTCTGGGAGCTTCACACATTATCTATCATCTTAGTATTTAATGGAATATAACTACATACATTGCAGACATAAATCCCAAATACCTATAATTAAAAAGAATAAACTCATTTTTAGGGATGTGCATTCCTCCCCAAGACTGTACCTTAATTACTTGGGAAATTTCCTAAAATCTAATAAAATACTGTCTAGCATGCATTTTTTTCAAGTTTCTCTCAATTACATAGGATGCCTACTTTGAGGAGTATTTGCATATGAAATATTTTTCTTCCTTGCAATCATTTACTTAGCTAAGGAAAAGATATTATCTATAATAAAATAAAATTCCTAGGAGCTGAATAAATGTTCCTTATCCTCTTTGGTTAATCTGTTAAGAGTGACTTTTTAAAATTCACCTGACATTATTAGTAGCAGGAAATCAGTCTAAAATTATCTATAGATTATTGATGCATCATTTCAAGCCAAAAAGCACTTGATTCACCAGGAAAGCATGGAATTATTAGTATGAAAAGGATCCACTAACCAAAAAGATCAAAGTCATTATTACATAATAATAATATTGATTGGGCTTAGAATATCCTGAATTTTAGTGTTAGGAGAGAATCTGAGTAAAACAGTCTGTGCACCATAAAATCATTATCTTTACCACTTCTCAATTGCATTTGCTTATATCCAAGACAGAGGTATTCAACTTTATAGGATATGATATAGATAATTTAATAAGATATGAATGAGATTTCAGCTCTGTAGTAGAAACAAGGATTTCCTTTAGTCTAGTACTTGATTTAGTTTCTATGTACTTCAATAAAATAACCTACAAATCCTCATGATGCTATTTTCTAAATTCCTATAAAATTTTTCAAAAGCTTAGAGAAAAGTGTATGAGATTTCTAGGTTAAGATAGCTAAACAGAAGTATTTTTTGTTAGTGGATATTCTGAAGATGTTTCTCTGTTTTATATACTACTTAAATGTTTCTTGATCCCTCACAACCAAAGTGCCCTGATATTTGAACTGACAAAGTGTGAAAATAGGGAGAAAGTAAAAAAGAAATATATATATATAATTATATATATATATAAATTTGAACTTTTTAGGGAGCCATTCTTATACCATTATTAAGAGGTATTTCTTATTTCTTTAACCTTCTCCATTCTTGCAGACTGGAAATATGCAAGTTATATTATTATAATATATAATATGATAAATGCATTAATGATACTATATTAATATTATATGTACAGTATATCATATTGAATTATAGCATAATATAATATACATTAATAATATTACATATACATATCTTAGTAAAAATTCTCATGCTTGAAAGCTGACAGAAAATGAACTTCTAAAAGCATAAAAATAGCAATCAAATTAACCTTACAATATTTCAGCCATATTCCTTCCCTATCCCCAAATCATTCATGGATTCCATTTACTTAAAAAAGACAAAAGTCCCACCAACTCCTTATCTGGAGAGTCACAGCTCTACACAATACATGCCCAATCTCTGTTGGCTAACACATTTCTTTCTGTCCTTCTTACACAATGTACATGTCTTGTTTTACCATCACACTTTTTCTTACTCTAGTCCCTCTTTTCCAAATGGTCATCCCTGTGAAATTGTACTTAACTTCCAAAGGGCCAGCACAAATGCCACTTTGCCCAGTAAATCTTTCCCGATTTTATCTGGAGGTATTTATTTTTCTCATGCTTCTAAACTCCCCGAGGACTTCATTTCTGCCCCTCTCAGTATAGTCATTGCCTTTAAATTTTTTCTTTGTACTTATTTCCATTATTGACCATTAATTTCCTTAAGTGAAGTTGGTATCTTTACACGATTGACTCTCATATTTTTCACAGTGCTATGCATAGTACATGCTCAATAAATTCCTACCTGAGCAAGGCTATAATGGCAGAAAAGTCAACATGACAATAACAGTTATGATTGCTAACATTAATAGAGTCATTTTTAAGTGTAAAACAATGGGTTAAGCACTTTATATGGCCCAGGGAAAAATAATAAAGTATACAAAGTATAAAATCAATTTCCTTCCATCTAATTATTTTGGATATATACTCAAATTTACCAATAAATAATTTTAGGAATAATCAACAAAAGGATAAAAAAATGTTTCTTTGATTCGAAGTGAGTATTATAACAATGTTTGCCATTTCTATGATAGCTCAAAACCCCAAGTGTTCTCCCCTTTTTTTAGTTTTGGGAAGATTTTAAAAGCAATATATGTCTTTAAAGAAAAGATCATCAATATCTGATGCTGTTCACAGGCACAAAGTCTGAGACGGTGAAGGAAGTGACATTAAATGCCATTGAAGCTCAAAAAAAATGTTTCCAGACCTCATTCATTTCCTCTGTCAGTAAGGAAATACTGTGTTCAGACAATAAGAAAAGAAACTAGTGATAGAAATTGTGGAAAATCCTGTTTGTGTTGATCCTTCAAGTTCAAATCTTTCATTTCATGGACTGTAGCTGTTAGGAAGAGAGCAGAAGGAGCTGGAATATTCATTTCTATAATTAAAGCGATACCTAGTCATTGAAATGTAATGCCTTTTTCTGTGACTGACAGCCATTATGATTGGATGTTAGCAATGGGCCCCATGGAAGATGAATTCAAGTAATCTCAAATTTTTTTTTTTCCTCCTTCTCTCAGAAATGCCTCAAATTGACACTAATTTGATAGTCTCAAATCCCAGAGGCCCTTGGATACTGAGATTGGAATGTAAAGAAATTCTCCTTGGTGTCAGTCAGTAACTCTCCCTTTTCTTCAGGTTATAAAAGGCGATTGACAGGAAGAGAAGGTCTGCTCACTGCTACAACAGAGATGAACTTGAAAACTGGATTGACAGACATATGCGCCGGACTTTTTTTTTAATTGTGATACCAGCGATGATGAAGAATAGATTATAAGAGTTCACGGGGAGACAGACACCTTTAACTGTCATTGTCAAAGTCAGATGGCACAACAAAGAAGCTCCAACCAAAATAAAGCCAGGGTTCACTGAACATGTGTTTCTTTTGCCTTTTATCTGTTCACTTAACACAAAATTAAAGACCAGGGGTCCAATACAAAGACCCCTCTTTAGTCTGTATTCTTATTACTCAGACTTCTCCTGAAAATATAGTATTCCCAATCCCTCACCCTATGCACATTGTAAATGAGGAGTAAACATGAGTGAGTTAAAAAAAACAAAAGTGAAAAAAACAACAGAAAATACACTCTCCCTCAAAAACAAAAACAAGAAACATTATATCAAGTTGACTATTTGCAGTGTTTCAGGTCAATTGTATACATGGCCAGAAAGAGGCCATACATACATGTGCCCTGTAGGTTCCTAAGGTGAACAGAGGTGGCCACGAGAGCAGGACAGAGATGCAGCAGGTTTCAGGGCATGTGGCTTTGCCATGCTCAGATGAATCTGAGCCTGGCTGGGTCTGGAGCTTGATTTTATTTTGCTTCACAGTCCATTTATACATCTACCATTATGGGGAAAAACTTGCACAGTATATATGCTTTAGGAGATATATACTGAGTATCGACTTGATAGGGCTATCTTCTTACCCAGGGGGGAAAATCAGAGTAAGTTTGCAGACATTACCGATCACTACATCCAGCATCCTAGAAAATGGTTTTCTCAAAATATAGTACTTTCTAAGAAACAGAATATATAAACAGAAAAATAAATAGATCATATTACTACTAGTTTAAAATACCAATGAATTCATCAGCTGGTAGGTAGGAGCATTAAAAGAGAAAAATCTAAGGCAGAGAAGCTTTGAAATATAACTCTACATATTGCACATTTTTCCTACACTCAGCACTCAAAAGACTCCCTAGTACATAGCTGGCTTTCAATTATTTGTTGAACTAATGAATATGCAAAAATATTCAGAATAAGGGTCTATCTCCCGGATGTTGTTCAGAGCTCAGATGATCCAAACTAGTCCAGAAAGAGAAAGCACCCTGGACTCTTCTGTCTTCTATTAGTCGTATTTCCTACTTGATTGTCTCAGAAAATCCAAGAAAAAAGTTGTTTAATTAGCAGCAAATATGGCAGATTGCTAAAAGTACAACTTTAGCTCATAGCCCTGCCCTTTTTACCTCTACTATCTCATTTAAACTTACTTTATATGTTCTTTCATTACAAGAGCTTCTTGTTACACCCCTGAGGAGAGAGGATGCATTGAGAGTTGTTTTTGTGTTTCAGATGCCACCTGGATGCAGTTCCTGAAGAACTTATGTGTTATTGTCTTTTGTAGAAAATAGCTGTCAGGTCTGCTAAGAGAAGGAGTTCAAGGTCAAGAATAGATTCTTCAGCTTTCCAAAGACACTGTCATCCATCCCATGGGTATTTATCTTAGCATGGATAAGAACAAGATGTCAGAAGTGCTGAAATGAAGTTCTGCCATCTACCAGCTATGCCAATAGGTGCCCTTCAGAGAAAAAAATGTCTACCTTTCATTCATTCATCTATTCAACAAAAATATATTGAGCATTTCCCTCACATAACCTCTCTGCTATTATCTTGGCTAAAGAAATATATATACAGCAGGGTGTCGTAGCTCTTGCCTGTAATCCTAGCACTCTGGGAGGCTGAGGCAGGAGGATAGCTCAAGGTCAGGAGTTCGAAACCAGCCTGAGCAAGAGCGAGACCCCATCTCTACTATAAATAGAAAGGAATTAATTGGCCAACTAATATATATATAGAAAAAATTAGCCAGGCATGGTGGCGCATGCCTATAGTTCCAGCTTCTCGGGAGGCTGAGGCAGAAGGATCGCTTTAGCCCAGGAGTTTGAGGTTGCTGTGAGCTAGGCTGACGCCACAGCACTCTAGCTTGGGAAACAGAGTGAGACTCTGTCTAGAAAAAGAAATATATACACAGTTCTTACCCTCGAAATGCTCATAGTCTGGAGGTGGAAGAATGGGGATGATCCTTGATCAAATTCTCATTTATGGGTCAGCAAATGCCTCCCAAAAATTGCCAGACAAAAATGACTTTGCCATTTGCCCCACATAAAAGCAAACAAAAATACAAAATATGATTATTAATTATTGTTAAGCTAGTCACAGTGATGTGTGTGCCTAAACATTATAAAACAAAAACATAAGTAACAAGTATTGCAAGAAATATAATATGTATTATACAAAGTTCCTATTATAACACCTTTTATTCGGAAACTATTCCTGTTCTCTCTTTTGTTGGTCACTAAATAACAAGTCTTATTTGTTAAACCTGCTTCAAATGAGAGAATAGAATTATGATGAGATTTTATCACTGTTAGTCATTCTGCCCTAGGGAAGGTATTGGCAGGGGTAAATTTCTCCAGTTTCTTTTGCATTACTCACCTGGTCACCCTCCTATGTCATCCTAACCTTCAAAAATGGTACAAAGCCCAAAATAGCTTAAACTTAAAAATTCTTCACTGGCAAAGGGCTAAAACTAATGAGATTTAACTTAAATACTGATTATTATCACTCAGCGTAGATAATAAATAAATCAACAGTACAAAAACTCTTTGACAAATTTTGCTCTCTCTATGGCCCAGAATTCATCTCATTGATCCTTACAAAGAACTAAAATTAGCCCTAATTCAAAGGAAAGGAGTTACCTCTGATTGCAGCAATTTCTCCAAAATTGCAGATAAAAAAAGAGTCAAAATCCAGTGAACTAAATGCTACGATTAATATACATGGTCCATGAAAGGGGCCTCAAATCCACACCTTTAGAGTTTGTCTTCCAAGAGAAGGTCATTGCTTGGGATGAATCTTGGATGCTGAATTAGCCAGGAGAAAAACAACAGCAACAGAAATTTAGATGAATAAGAAACTGCACGTGCCAAGTAATAATTAACAGCATTTATATATAACACTGTAGGCACTATAAGAAATTGAATCTAGCCAAAGTATAAAATGTCAGGAGTTGAATACATAAGAGGGTTGAGGTAAAATGATGGTAGAATGTGCAGGACATTAGACAAAGAATAGAGAGAGAAGAATTTCAATAGGTAGGTAAGTAGGAAGCAAGCTTGGGCAAGATTATAGCACATCTTTGATGTGAAATCTGGACTTGGTCCACTGAATGGCGATCTATGAATAATTTTAAAATAACTCCTCATATCTATGACTCAGAGAAGTCATTGTGACTGAAGTGTGGAGACAGGGGTAGGGATAAGAGAAGGCACCAAGGCTTGAGAAAGGGAAAAGAATGAGGAAGTCTAACATGTACTAAAAATAGGCCTAGAAAGAAGCTGACAGTTCTCAGGATTATTTAGATGTCAGAATTAGAAAAGAAGGATGGTGACCGTAATAGAGGAATCAAGTATGTTTTCAGGAGGACTGTTAGATTTTAATAAAGTTTAATAGTCCTCTGTTTGAAAGTGTCTAAGTCTAAAAGTATATTCTCATAGAATCTTACATGAATTTTGCTGCATTTATTTCCCAATAATCACAATGTACAGTCTTTTCATAGGATTTTTGTAAAAAAAACTTTCATTAATTCCAACTGCACTAAAAAAGAGAAGCGAATTCAATGTACCAAAATAAAAGAATTTACCTGTTTATTATTTTACCACCCTTTTTGCTATGCATAAAGGTGTGCTCTTTGTGTGTAATTTAATACACAAAAATTGTTCTTTGTGTGTAATAGGATTTATTAAGTTATAATTTAAGTGTAATATACCTATTTTTAAGTGTAAAGTTTAAAGAGTTTTGACAAATATACACACTAAATTAAACACCAAAATAAAGATATAGAACATTTTTATTATTTCAAAATGTTCTCCCTCTTTGCAGTCAATCTCACCACCATCCTTAGCCCCAGACAGCCATTGGTCTACTTTCTGCCAATATGAATTAATTTTCCTGTTTTTTTAAATTCAATATGGTGGGATTTTAAAAATTTATTTAAAAAAATGTATTTTACTTTTTTAGAATATATAGTCTTGCTCTGTCACCCAGGCTGGAGGGCAATGGTGTTTCATAGCTCATTGCAGCTTCAAACTCCTAGGCTCAAGTGATCTTTTTGCCTCAGCCTCTCCAGTAACTAGTATTACAGGTGTGAATCTCTGCATCGGATTTCCAGCACTCTGTTAGTAAGATATATCTACATAGCCATGTAAACATATTTTGTTTTTTTTCTGGTGTTATATAGTATCTCTATAGTATATGACATTTCACTTATCTGCTGTCCTAAAATGGACACCAAACTTTTATCCAACTACTTTTCACCACAAATATCACAGTGAATAATAACCTCATTCACGTTCTCTTGCAGAACTAGGAGAGAAATTTTTTGAGACATATGCTCAGTAGTGATATTTATGGGTCAGAGGGTATAAATAAGAAAACTTAACAAAAGTAGCTCCATATTGTTCTCAGAGTGGTGTCACTATACTACACTCTCATTAGTCCAGGAGGGTTATGTAACCCCATGTCTAACTTACCTATTTTTGACAACAAAAACAATATAAAGTGATAACACATTGTTCTTTTTCTCCCTTTGTAGGTTATTCTCTTTCAGTTGAAAACAAGACTTTGACATCATTTTTTACAGGAAACATAACCCAGAGACTTATGTTTGAACTTCAGGGGGAAAAAAATCTATTGAGCACTAATCTATCAGAAATAGATGGTTTTATGGCTAATGAGGGGGTCATACATGGATGTTATTATACCAACAATTTGTTTCCAGTATCACTATCCTTTAAAAGAACAGAGACTATTCAATTCACTCCTTCTAATTACATAGGGTGAATCATAGTTCTTTAAATGTAATAAAGAGGAACAGTTTGTCAAACAAGCCACGTCCTGACAGACATATAAAATATGAGAGAAAATTCAGGCTGGCTTAAGATTTATGAAAAAATCACTCATGGATTCTATTAATTAAAAATATACATTAACTACTATAAAATTAACTATCAAAAGGGGGTACAACATATGCCAGTATGTTTGAAGGGTTTATAACTTTCAAATTCTGTTTAAATAATATCCATCAAAGGCAAATCTGAAAAAGATCATTTTTAAAAATAACAATAGTGATGCTGAACTAGAAATCCATATTCCTGTCATTTCTTCCTTAACAATTAATTTATACAATTATATTCCTAAATTATCAATATAATTTATTAGCAAATATATCAAATTATTGTATCATAAATACATGCTCATTTTTTAAATGGATAGAATTGATTATTGACCAGAAGAATTACCAACTTTGAATTTCAATATTTTATAATAATTTATCTTTTTCTTCACTGATGATAATACAATTATATATGATATATAAATCTCATGATATCATTCATCTCTGCATAGCAGGGTTTACAACATTGCTTGGTATAAAGTTGATGCCTAATAAAAATTTATTAAAAGAATATATTTTATTATGCATTTCTGATATAAAAAGCATAATACATTTAAAATTAGGATTCATGAGTTTTAGTTCACAATCATTCATTTATGATGATATTGAAGGAAATAATGAAATTTTATATGATCAACCTACCTTCTGCTGGACATTGAGCTAATTTCAAAGCTTTTATGCTTCTTAAAAGAAATGATCTGGTTCCTTCAGTAAGGTATATTTTAAATAAAAGAGACATTCAACAGATAGGTGACTCCATGAAAGACCTACACACATGAGTGCCCTGTGATTCCTTTTGAGGAAAATAATCCTAAGAAATAAGGCAGCAGGTGGGTACGCTAAGGCTTCAGAAAGTAGGTAATGAATGGCCTTGGGAACTCATGAAATGTATTCAAAGCAGAATCAGAAAAGAGAAGATAATGGCCTTTATCCAGCTACAAATATAGTTTAAGAGATATAAAATGTAGCACCATAGTTAAGAAGTTGAGAGATGAAGTCACAGATAGGTTAAAATTGCAGCTCTGTCTCTTTCTCTCTATATTCTTGGGCAAGCCTTTTACGAATTTCCTTGTCTACAAACTGGAAATCATATAATATCAACTAATTTGGGTTGTTGTGAATATTAGTAAATAAATGTATATAAATTGTACAGCAGGCTAAGAGCACTCAATAAATATTGTTACTGTTGCAGTAGCTACATTATAAATGCCCACCTAGACATCACAATTTTCTTTCCCTGAAAATTGTTTAATTCCAGGTTTTGGATGAGCTGCTGTCAGGTATTTTTCTTTCCTCTTTGTGATGCTAATTCATAATTGATTAAATCAACTGTGGGACTGAGGTGTGTGGGGGGAGGGTGGAGAAATGGGGGAAGGACAGAGAGGAAGATAAGAAGTATTGGATCCAAGCTGCACCAGGTTATAGCTCTCAGTAATTTGGAATTGGCATTGAAATTCTCAGAAAATTTAAAGGCATGGGAGGTGGGAAGGGAGATACAACTGAAATGCTATAAGGCCATCTCTCTATGTTGAATACAGAAGAAGAAAAAGAATAACAGCACTAACAATGAGTGAAACAGATTCCTTTAAAAATGTGAAGGATGAATTATGGTGTCTTCCCCATAGTTTTCTAGTTTTTAGCCCTTTAAAATTCAACAGACCTTATGTTAAGTTAAACTAAATGTGGCCTGAGGCTGCCTCTGTACTTTGAGTCCCTATGCAAAGAACTGCAATCTAACTTAGTAAGGAAACTTGTTAAAAGTCTAACTTTGAAGTATACTTTTATAACAAATACCAGAGTCTTAGCCAATCACAGCAGCCAAGCTTCAGTCAATCACAGGCTTCCAACGGATCAGACCATGTTCAGATAAGGCAAAGGCCCAGCTGTAACCAATCCAGCTTTCTGAACCAGCTGTTTTATGTCCCTATAATGAAAGCCTGCCCATCCCATGGAGTTCTATGAACTTCTTTTGGTTCTGAGGGCTGCTCATTTCTCAAATTGTACTTTACTCAATTACACACTGTTTAATTTGTCAAAAGTTTTTCTTTTAACACTTGTTGCCTGTCTTCTACAAGATTTTTTTAAAACCATATTTCCTTCATAGAATAATTTATATATGCTTCTGTTATTTGTAATCTTAAGAAACTTAAATAAGACATTAATATGTACATATTCATAAGAGCTAATGATATATTTTGACTATTGTAACCCTGATTCTCAATCCTTATAATGAAATAGAACTTGTATTTTAAAGAAGCAGCATAGGAACTGTATGTGGATGTGTGTTTATAGTTGTCAGTTGCACATGCCTTAGGAAAATCTATGCCTTAAGAAAGATTGAGATAAGCCACCTTAAAAGGTATAAGCATTCCCTTTATGGTGGCTGTCCCGAGGGCATGAACTAACTTAAAAGTATCTGCACAATTTGTTTTATATTCCATAAACAAATATCATATGCTATGGGTCATTTTGTCTTCCGAAAATTAATGTAATAGCAAGTTCAAAGCAACATTTTAAGGGAAACTACTGAGATCTTGATAGAAATATACATATATATTATTTTTCTTCTCATTATCTTTCTTTATAAATTATTTTCAATCTGTCAATACACACACTGTCCAAAAGAGAATTATTTACCTGATTCTAAAATCTATTTATACATTTTTCAGGAATAAGCAAATATCACATTATGTTTTCTCTTTTCTTTAACCAAACGCTGTCTGACACATATCCTATTCGAAAAATCAAAGGTTCACTCAAGAAACTACATTATTCCCTTGGGCATGGATATCAGTAACAAATATACCAGTGCTTTGGTTGCAAAGAGAATTAAGAATGCATTAGCTCTTTAGCATTTTCTGAATGACAGGCATCCTCACACCTCACATGTGTAACAGAACAGAAAGGGCAGCATATAGGCTTTAGAATCAACTGCTTTGGTAATTTGACATTGATAGCAGTGATAGAAGTATATTACACATTCTTAAAAAATAGAAACCCTTTTGTGATGTAATTTTTATTTGAGTTATAAGATAAAATAACCCTCTCAAAAGATAGCTATACATATTACCACATTTCTGGAGCAGTATTTAGCAACATGTATCAAAAGACAAATGTCTGCAAGATCTCTGACCTAGATTACCATTTTTAGAATTTATCCTGTGGAATAAGAGAGATGAACATGAATATTCCTTAGAGTACAGTTATAATCCTAAGAACAAAAAAGTGGAGATAATATGAGTTTTCAACAAATAAGAACTGATTAAAATTACTAGAGTAATCCATAGTAGAGGTACAGCATAATCAATAAAATTTATTTTTGGAAATACATGTTTATAAATATATTAACAATATAGACAACACAGAAGTGTATATGTGTTTGTGTGTATATATATTGATTTGCAAAGGTGTTTACAACATAATTATGATACAAATTACCCAAGGTTTTTCATCTTTCTGTGTTATTGTTTTCTTTGAAAAATCAACTAAAATGTTTCCAGTCTCTTCTTGTTATACTATGGAAAATCTAAGCTCCACTTGACATTACAAAGAACATCTTGCTCAACTCAAGTATGTTGAAAGCAAAGAGTTTGTCTCAGTTTTGCTTCTAAATCAATTTATACTGTAGTATTTAAAAATGTATACAATTTTTAAATTGGTCATATATTCATGTACTTAAATTGTCAAAAACTATAAGAATATATATCTGAATGACCACTGGATCAACAAAGAAATTAAGATGAAAGTTAGAATATTTTTTGAAACGAATGAAAATGAAAACACAATATACCAAAACCTGTGGGATATAGCAAAAGTAGTGCTCAAAGAGAAGTTTATAGCATTAAATACCTACATCAAAAAGGTAGAAAGATTACAAATTAACAGTCTAACAATAAACTTCAAGGAACTAAAAAAGAAATATTAGGCCAAGCCAAAACATAAAAAAGAAAAGAAATAACAAAGATCAGAACAGAACTAAATGAAATTGAGACCAAAATACACACACACACACACACATACACACACACACACACAACCCAATAAAAAGAATCAATGAAATGAAAAGTTGGTTCTTCAAAAACATAAACAAAATTGATAAACCATTAGGTAGATTAACCAAGAAAAGACAAGACACACATAAGCAAAATCAGAAATGAAAAAGACATTACAAATGATTCCACAGAAATATATAATGGTCATCGGAGACCATTATGAACAACTATACACTTACAAACTAGAAAACCTAGAGGACATGGATAAATTCCTGGAAATATACAACCCCCCCAAGACTGACCCAAGAAAAAATAGAAAATACAAACAAATCAATAATGAATAGTGAGATTGAATCAGTAATAAAAAAAACCTCCCCCAAAAGAAAAGCCCAGAATAAGATTGATTAACAGCTAAATTCTACCAAACATACTAAGAAGAACTATCAATCCTCCTGAAGTTGTTCCAATAACATGAGTAGGGAATTATTCCTAACTCTAAGAGATCAGTATCACCTGATACCAAAACAGACAAGGACATAACAAAAAAGGAAAATTACAGACCAATATCCCCAAATGAAAATAGACTTAAAAATCCTCAACAAAATAGTAGCAAACTGACTTCAATAGCACATCAAAGCAATGATAATACACCATGAGCAAGTGGGTTTTACATCAGGGATGCAAGGATGGTTCGACATATGCAAAACAATAAATGTGATACCTCATATAAACAGAATTAAGGTCAAAAATCATATGATCATCTCAAAAGACTTAGAGAAAGCGATGGATAAAATTTAACATCCCTTACTGATAAACACCCTCAACAAACTAGGCATAGAAGGAATATACATCAAAATTATAAAATTCTGGTATAACAAACTCACATCCAACTTTATACTGAATGGACAAAGGTTGAAAGCATTTCCTCTAAAAATCAGATCAAGACAAGGATGTCCATTTTCACCACTCCTATTCAATATGGTTCCAGAATTCTTTGCCAGAGAAATCAGGCAAGAGAAAGAAATAAAAGGCATCCAAATTAGAAATGAGGAAGTCAAATTATCCTTGTTTGCTGAGATGTGATCTTATATCTGGAAAAGTCTAAAAATTCCACCAAAAAACTCTCAGATTTGATAAATGAAATAAAGATATAGTATACAAAATCAAAATTAAAAAATCAGTAGCATTTCTGTAACCCTGTACAGAAAGGGGTCCCTGTTCCAGCTAGATCTGTAATGATCTCTGGAAATAAAATCAAGAAGGCAATCTCATTTTTAATTGCTACAAAAAATTAAGTATTATAAGTAAATTTAACAAAGAAGGTGAAAGACTTCCACAAGGAAAACTATAAAACACTGATGAAAGAAATTATAGATGACATAAACAAATGGAAAAACATCCCATGCTCATGGATTGGAAGAATTAATATCATTAAAATGACCATACTGCTCCAAAAAAGCTACAGATTCAATGCAATTCTTATCAAAATACCAATGTCATTTTTCACAGAATTAGAAAAGCAATCCTAAAATTCATATAGAACCAAAAAAAGAACCTGAATAACCAAAGCAATCCCAAGCAGAAAGAACAGAGCTGGACGCATCACATTATCTGATTTCAAATTGTACCATAAGGCTACTGTAACCAAAAAAGCATAGTACTGGTGTAAAAGTAGATATGTAGATCAATGGAACAAATTAGAGAAGCCAGAGATAAAGCCACATATTTCCATCCAACTGATCTTTGACAAAGCCAACAAGAACATACATTGGAGAAAGAACACTCTTTTCAATAGATGGTGCTGGGAAAATTGTATTCCCATATGGAGAAGAATCAAACTGGACCCCATCTCTCACATACACAAAATCAATGCAAGATGGATTAAAGACTTAAATATAAGACCCCAAATTATAAAAATACTAGAAGAAAACCTAGGGAAAACTCTTCTGGGTATTGGTCTAGGCAACAAATTTATGACTAAGATCTCAAAAGCACAGGCAACAAAACAAAAATAGAAAAATGGGAATTAATTAAACTACAAAACTTCTGCACAGCAAAAGAAATAATCTACAGAGTGAACAGACAACCTGCAGAATGTGAGAATATATTTCCAAACTATTCATCCAACAGGAGACTAATATCCAAAATATACCAGGAACTCAAATAACAACAACAAAAACAAACAATTTCATTTAAAAAGTAGACAAAGTTCATGAATAGACATTTTTCAAAAGAAGACATACAACTGGTCAATAAGTATATGAAAAAATGCTCAACATCACTGATCATCAGTGAAATGCACATTAAAACCACAAGGAGACATTACCTTATCCCAGTCAGAATGGCCATTATTAAAAAGACAAAAAACAAAACAAACAAACAAACAAAAAAAAAAAAAACAGATGTTGAAGAAGATTCAGAGAAAAGGGAATTCATACATTGTATATTAGTGAGTGGGAATGCAAATAAGTGCAACCTCTATGGAAGACAATACAGAGATTTCTCAAAGAACAAAAAATAGGACTACCATTCAATCCAGCAATCCCACTACTGGGTAATGACACAAAGGAAAAGATAAGAACCTGATTTATCAAAAATATACCTGCACTGCTAGGTCTATCACAGCACTATTCACAATAGCAAATCAACTTAAGTGTTCATCAACAGGTAACTGGATAAAGAAAATGTGGTATATATACACAATGGAATACTTTTCAGCCATAAAAAATGAAGTCATGTCTTTTGCAACAAGATGGATGGAACTGGAGGTCATTGTCTTAAATGAAACAAGCCAGACACAGAAAGTCAAATATCACATGTTCTCACTCATATGTGGCTGCTAAAAAATATGTACACATGGATGTAGAGAGTAGATTAATAAAAAATGGAGACTTGGAAGGGTGAGCAGATGGGAGGGGGTAAATGATGAGAAATTACTTAATCAATACAATGTACATTATTTGCTTGATAGATACACCAATACCCTGACTTGGCCACTATGCAATCTATGCATGTAACCAAATTGCACTTGTACCCCATAACTGTATACACACACAAAAAAGAACATATACAGAAATGCTTCCCTTCTCTTCTTGTTTGCTATTTACTCCAGAAACCCCTAAACAACCCGATTCTAAGCTGATAACTGATTTTTGTTTTCAATATTCATCCAGAGTTTCCTTATGCATACACAAGTAAATAAAAATATAGATTGTTACCCTCCCTATAACATAAAGTATGTAATGTTCCACTGTTGGATAAAGTATTAAACATGTCAATCAAATTCTGCTGGTTGGTTATGTACAGTTCTTCAATGACCTTGATGATATCCTGTCTACTACTTCCCAGCAATTACTGATGGTGAGGTATTAAAGTCCTCAACTATAATTGTGGGTTTGCTTATTTTTTCTATCAACTCTATTCGTTTTTGCTTCACATATCTTGAACCTGTGTTGTTTCATGCACACATGCTTAGGATTGATATATCTTCTTAGTGAATTGATTTTTTATTAATATGTAATATCTCTCTTATTCTCTAGTAATTTTCTTTGTTCAGAAGTTGATTTTACTGATTTTAATGTAACAACTGATTTTTTTTAATTAATGCCCACATGGTATATCTTTTAAAACTGTTTACTTTTAACGTACTTTTGTTGTACTTGAAGACAACAATATGTTGTCTTATAGACAGCATATGGTTTAATCATGTTTTCCTATACTCTCTGCCAGTTTCTGTCTCTTAACTCACATATTTAGACCATTCATATTTAAGGTGATTATTGACATGTTATGGCTAAAATATACTATTTTATTATTTTTCTATTTATTTCCTGTGTTTCTTGTTCCAATGTTTCTCTTATATTACTGCACTGTGGGTTATTTTTTCATTATTTAGGATTCCATCTTGATTTATCTATATTGTTTTGGAGTATAGAATTTTACATCATTTTCTTAGGAGAACCTGTAGGTATTAAGATATATAGACAGAATTTATCAAAATCTATCAGTGCTGACATTTTACAACTTGAAGTGAAGTATAGAAACCTTACTTCATTTAGACTCTTTTACAGGCCCCACTTTTTAATTATAATTGTCTTAAGTATTTCTTCTACATACATTGAGTACTAAATCACATGGTGCTGTTTTTTTGCTTTAACTCTTAAATTTGATGCAAGAAACTCATGAGAAGTAAGTTAAATTTCTTACTTCTACATGTCAATGTTCTTTCTTTTCTGAAGTTTCATAATGTCTTTTGTCCTCATTTCCTCTTGTTTAGAGAACTTGCTTTGGCCATTTCAAGAGTAGATTTGCTGGGAACAAATTATCCTAGTTTTCTTTCACTTGAGAATGTCTTCATTTCTCCTTCATTCCTAAAGGATGTTTGCACAGAATATACAGTTTGTGCTTGACAGTTGTTTCCTTTTGGTATTTAAAAATACGTTCCTCACTGGGCATCTCCCTATACCTTCCTTTAGTCCTCAGGCTCCTTTTCTTATTCACAAGAGCTGTCTCTCAGTAATTCCAAATTATTATATCTTTATGCAGACAATGTGTCTCTTATGTCTAAAGCTTTTCCTTTGGTGCCATGTTGAGGGAGGCCTGTCTTTGTCAACAAAAATGCTCACGGGGACTGTTTCTTAAACATGACATCCAACAGTACCTAAGATTTTTAAAAAGTGGAAGGCAAACAACCAATTTTATAGCATTTATCTTCCTGTTTTATACATAATGAATTCTTTTATGAAGTTAAAACTATAAATTAAATTGCACTTAAATTAATTTTAAAGCTATTATGTTTATACTGGCATGTGCATACAAAATTTTTCAAACATAATTTATAATTCTTGTGATACATTAGAATAATCTGAACAGATTTTTTTTAAAACTGCTGATGCTGGGGTTCTAAACCCCTAGATTCTGGCTCAGTTTGCTTAGGTGGGCCCTAAGCTTTGTATTCTGCCATTCACAAAGGCCAAAACCTCAAGTTGCCTTGAATTCCCTTCAAACTTTTACTTCCTATATAACTAATGCCTGTATCTTCTTCTGTGAAATTTTATTCACTATCTACTTTTTCTATCTGTATACCTAACAACTATGCTAATTCAGATTCTCATTAATGTTTACTATTACTATAATAAAAGCTCCCTAAATATTTTTCTCATGGCACTAAGTCTATAACAGAAATGAGTAATAGTTGTTTACTAAGGATTTCTAATGTACCAGGCAGAGTGCATTAGATCTGACAGTGACCTTGAGATATCCATTTTATTTTCTTTTCCATATAGCAGAGATGGAAACTGAAGCCCTGAGCGACTACATGCCATGTCTAAAAGTAGCAAAACTGTGATCAAAATTCAAATATATTCGATTTTCAAGTGTCTTCTCTTAAAACATTCCCTCTCCTTTTTGTTCTCATTCTGTATAAGATGCTTCCTTGTGTTAAAATTAGATGCTTCCTTAGGCTTCTCTATTGCAGGCTTCCTGAGGGCAAGAATTTTATATGCTTTTCACACAATTGTCCTGTAAAGTTTATTAACTGTAAATTATGTAGTGAAATTTGAATAATAGAATATCTTTCAACACAAGATAAAATTTATTGGAAACTTGCAGCATACATTTATCTTCTCTGAGATTATATTTTTAAGGTAGGCATGATCCTTCATCCTCATGTTATTAATTTTCTTAGACTACCTGTTATTTAAATACAGTATAAAAATAAATGTTAGCTCCTTCACGATAAAATCTCTGTGATTACAAATTAGTGAGTAAAATATTGTGAATAAGATATTTAACTACCAAAATTATATGGCTCTATATGGCTCTAATTATATATAAAATATGCACAGAAAATGTCTAGCAAGATATTGCACTGAAGTGTTAAGTGTTTGTGAGATAACAAGTGATTTTTTCTATCTTTTGCCTTTCTGTCCCTTTCAAATATTTTATGATAAATATATATAATATTTGAATGGAAAATAAAAGTTTCAAAACATCATAAATATTGAAACAAGGGAAGGACAACAAAAAAAATGTCAGACTTAGGACCCAAGAAATATCTCTTACCATGTTATCTGAATAGAAGATTACTAAAATGATCATAGCCCAAGGTGCTACTGGGTTAATATTATTTTGGAAGATGCTACAGCAGCAAAACTCACTGGTGAATATCATTAGGTATACTGCGTGAGTCAAAGGAACAAAATCTAAATCATAGCATAACTATTTTTATATATGTGTGTGTCACCTAAACATCTATACTACATACAAATAAATTTAACCATGTTCGTAGAAATAATAACCTAGCTTCATTATTACAAGGAAAACATTATTAGTATAGAAAAGACCGAAATGCTGAAAAGAGGTTTTAAGGACCAGTTAATTATAATTCTCTGAAGTCTAGCAATAAAAAATAAAACATGAGCATATCAATGACAATGTTCATTAAGTAATTTTACAAATACTTGCTGGGTCCCCAGTATAGGGATAGGAAAGGCTATATTCCTGGCAGAGGGCAGAGTATCTGCAAACACCCTAAAGCAGACATCTTTAAGCATAAGAAAAGCTGAACGAAGACCAGTCTGAAGAAGTACAGCATGATGAGAAAGGAACTTCAGTGAGATAGGACCCTGCACACCATATTCAGTAGAAGAGAGTTACAGGTTACAATTAAAAATTTGAATGATGTATTATGATAAGCAGATGTAATGGGAGGGAGAGGTGAGAGATATTTCAGCCAGGGTCCAGCTGGAAATAGATGATATACTCAAAGAAGGAAAACTGAAAAATGATTAATGAATTGACTTTTACAAAGGTGTGGTCAGGGTAAAAGAAAACCAGTAAGAGTTGTTCAGACACCCCAGGCCTTACCTCAACCTGAAGGGACAAGGAAAGAGATCATACCAACCTAAGGAAAACTGTAGCTACAAAAGAATGCTCTGGTAACAGAAGCTGTAACTATAAGAAAAGAAACTCATCATTGTCAAACCACTGCCCATTAAGGGGGAAAAGTGACTAAGTCCCATGATGTCCCATCTCCTGCAGGTGAATTTATCATTGTGGAAGCCAGAGCCGGTGAATGCCATCAATGGAGGTTAGTCTCCAGGGGCCCAGGATACAGAAGGGTGGAGAATAGACTGAGAGGGGCAAATGGAAAACATTTAGTATAGGATGCTAGCAGAGCAGGAAGGGGAATAGTTAAGAGTCTGAAGCACTGGTTGGAGTTAGGAATGATGATGCTGAGACCAGGGAGATGGTTTCGGAGATAGCGGGAAGAGGAGAGAAGTCAGAGACACTGTGGAGGTGGAATTGTCAGAACAGATACATAATTCCCTTTTGTTCGTTACATTGTCTTTAAATTTACAAGAATGACTCAAAAATTGCGAATTTTTGGATATATGTAATTCTGACTATCATTAACAAACACGTAACAATTTTCTCAATACTGCTAGATGTTTAATTTTATAGAGCCCTATTTGCCAAGTATTAAGTAGCTTCAAGTTTAATTCTTTTAACATCCCTGTGAGGCAGATATAATTATTTCTATTTTTTAGGTGAGGAAAATAGGAAATGTTAGATTAAATCATTTGTTCAAGTCAGAGAGGGGCCACCATTTGAACCCAGCTCTTCTTACAACGTGGCCACCATAGCATCATGCCTCACCAGTTGGCCGCGCAGTTGCTCTGTCTCCTAAAAAGTGGGTCCTATTTGGTGTTTGATGCTGTGGACTTGTAAAGTATGTACAAATCTCAACATCAGTGCTGAATATGTAATTTAGCTGGAGGATGTGACATGTCTCAAGTGAGGGATGATAGCACACAATAACACAGTAGTGACTGAATGAATGGTATAATCCAGTTCAGAGGAAGGATGTCTTCACTGAGGGAAAAGGACAATTTGGATGAAAAAAAAAATTAGAAACTGACCTACACTTTTAACAGATTTGATTATCACAACTGTATCATATTGTCCATACACATATACACAGACACAGAGATATCCATGGCCTACTTCTGCAATGTCAAGACACAAATATAGTTCCACCTCTAGTATATGTTTTTAGCAACAATTCAAACTTTTATCTGATTTCCTTGTGTGTACCTTGTCCCTGCATTCCACTATCAAATTGTCTGAAAATTTTAGACTATATTTATTCCAAAACCTGTCCTTTTTAGTCCACACACCAAGCAGAAGGAGAGAGGAACTGAAGATTTTTGTTTACTATTGCCTTTTATTTTCTGGATGCCTGATGCTATCGCTAAAGAAGACTGCCCCATCATGGTCTAACATACACTATTCAAGTAGATGGCAATGTCTTTGTTGGTCTGTTTCCTGCTTGCACCAAAGTTGTGTTGCATGCTTGTGAAGCACAATTATAGGTGTCTTGCTTCATAGTCATCATAGTCACAAAAGCACTGACACCTTTGCATTGTCTCCCAAAGCACTGACACCTTGCAGGCTTCTGAGTACACAATACATGGGACCTGACTTCCACCAGGAATCCTGGCACTCTTCTCTCAGCTAAGGTTTCCAGCACAAACTCCCTCACCTTCCCTAAAAAGGCTTATTTTGGGGTATAAAAAAAGTTCTATCTCCTCTCAGGAAGCCAGTTCTGTATATCCAGGATATGAGATATTTTTTAATCAATTGAGGCAAATAAAAGCCTATTGTTCTATACTTGTATATCTAAGTGGGCTATGCTAATAAGTTTTCACAGAATTTTGAAGGCATAATAATTTAAAATTTTTAATTAAAAATCAATGTATTCAATAATAATGTATACTTTAAAATAGCTAAAAGAAAAAATTTTGTATACTTTAATATACAAATAATATAAAAATTTTGTATACTTTAATAATGTATACTTTAAAATAGCTAAAATAAAAAATTTTAAATATTCTCACCACAAAGAAATGATAAATATTTTAAGTGATAAATATGCTAATTAGCCCAATTTCATCATTCCACAATGTATGCATGTATCAACACATCACGTTGTTTTGATGTTCACTCCATAAACATATGCAATTATTATTTGTCAATTAAAAATAAAATAAAACTTAAAAATATAATTTAAACATTTTTATTATTTAAAATTTCTTTCATAATAAAAAAGATTAAATATCTATTTTACACACACATAAATAACTTTATATATTCAAATTTTCTATAAATATCATAATGCATAGAAGTTAATACAAACAATCGCAAAGAACTCTGCGTGTCAAATAGGACATAATTGTGTTAAATTATTTTTAACTTAACACTGTATTTTAAATATGATAGGAAACCAAGTAAAAGGACTAACAACTGGGATTAACTATGCAATTAACAAGTGTAATTAAGAAAAGATGTTGGAAATTTTGAGTTCTCATGGGGAAATGATTAAAAACGATCTATTTTGATAAAGAGAATGTGGTTGAGTCACTACAGGTATTTGTAAAATGTGGAGTCCATATCAGGTTTTGAGAGTGCTGGATAGTTATTCATGTTAACTCAAAATGGTAGCAATACTAATGAATATGGAACTGTATCATAAAGATCTAAACAAAAGGAAATTAAAGAACCAAAAAAGTATGAAACATTTAATAAGTCAGAAGAAAAAAAAGGCAGAAATATTATATTTTGTCAGTATGGAACACCAAATGGTTTGGGCATTCTGACAATCAATTGCTAAGTATATTTTTTGGGAGGTGGTTGTTGTTGCATGTTATAAACAGTTGTGAATAAGCTGAAGAGTTAGGACTACATCTCAAGATCCAGAGTGTCCTGGTTTTCCATTTATTTTCATATCAAACAAACAATCAAAAAAAATGCCTTCAAAACTACAAATCCAAACCTAATATAATTGTACTAATTTGGACTGGAAAGCAAACATACCAGTAGATGGGGAAAAATACGATGTTCATATTCACTTATGATGTTTTTCATCTGTTTTAGTAAGACACTTAGAGGTATTTATATTTGATGAGGTTTTTTTCCCTCATTGATAAGCCATTTTAAACATTTGCCTAATGCTACATTTCATTGAACTTAAAAGCATAATAGAGAGAAGTATATAGTGAAACTAAGGTAATCTTTATGTTTGGGTTGATTGAAAAATCGTTATACTGGAGGAATAGTTTAGTATTGCCTGGCTTGTGATAAATGTTACTATGCAATAAAAATCCAGAAATTTCCACATTATCCTTAGCGTTATGGGTTCAACACATATGCAAATGTAAATATTCAAATTACAGGCAATAGAACTTAGAAGCTCAATTGAACATCTGTGTCTTTCCTTTGGTGAAACTTGGTGATTGGAAAGAGAAAAAAACTCTGGTGTTACAAATGTCCTTGACTATCAGCACAATACAGTAATCTCCAAAGAATGTAAAACAAGCATAGATGCCATGTTATTGATATCTTACAGAAACTCTATGACCTGCTGGATGGGAGTCTTAAACACACAGAGACACAAACACACACACACTCACACATACATACCACTTGTTTGTATTTTGGATAAAGTCTCAAACTTTATTTTTGTCATTGTATATTTCAGCACTTTACTTTCAATATTAGCTATGACTATCACCTCTCTTCAGATGTCTCCAATTATAGATTATATTTGGGAGAGGAGGGAAGGGTGAGATATAAGAGGAAGAACAACAATCAAATCTTTAAAATTGAGAATTTTTGACACCACACAAAGAACCTTAACCAGAGCAGAAGCATCAGATAGGAAGGTTTTGCCATTAGATGACAAATTTGAAAATAAGTACAAAAGAAAGAGCCTATCAGATGAGAAAAACTAAGATAATCTGGTAAAGAGACATTGAGTCACATATAAAATCAGTCTTCCTTTTTCATTTATCATTAGCTTACTCCTTAAAATTATGTGTGGAGAGTCTGAATACATTTACATTCAAATGTTCATTCAATATCTATTAAATTCCAAAAATCTGAAGCAAGGAAGTAGTGAGGGGTAAGAAAAGAAACAAGGCAGTGTTACCTCTAAGAAGT
The DNA here is from genome assembly GCA_008750895.1 of Mirza zaza. Lineage (NCBI taxonomy): Eukaryota > Metazoa > Chordata > Mammalia > Primates > Cheirogaleidae > Mirza > Mirza zaza. The sequence goes on from VSMD01037116.1 coordinate 24,435, forward strand.
AGATAGTTCTGTTGGAAAGATAAGACATGAAATACACATAACTCTTTATGTGTAGAGACTGCGTAGAAGACAGTAGACTGTCAAGTGTCAAAGCAAATACTAGAAAGTGAGCACTAAAGGGGTGCGGGAGGGGGAGCAACAAATGTAGATTAGAACAGAAGACTTAAGACTGAAACAAGATCTTGTAAAATGTGCTTAAGAATTAGGTTTGTGATTTAGTGGAGGTCTTTCTAGGTGATAAGTCCAGCAAAAGCGATCACATTCAGGTAGGAACAGTGTTCGGGGAACAATGTGCCTTTGGCTAATATTAAAGGATAAATTGTGTTAGGAAGTGTGAGAGAGAATAATAAGACAAAAAAGAAGTACTTAGCATTTATTGAGCATTACTGCATATCAGATACTTTACATAGTCTCATAATAATATCATGAGTTAAATAATATTATCTCCTTTTTAAACAAAGAAAAATAAAAAATCTAAAGAGATAAATTTGAGTCTGTTTAAAGAGAGTTTTATAAAAGCAAATGCTATATATTCTGTGTGCTAAGTGAAAGAGACAATCTGCAGAAGGAATTGCAGATAGCTAAGAAAAAAGAGAATATAAATTGGAAAGTAGGGATAATATACATTTTGTGAATTAAATTTCATTTTTCACAGGCCACTGACCTTTTTCAAAAAACTAATCTGTAAAGTGAATTAAAGAATGTCAGTCTAGGAAAAGTCTTAGCTTCAGTGGAATAAATTCATAATATTAGCCCTGAATGGTGAGAAAGCAAAATTGCTTCTCTTTGAGGTAATGACAGATCTCATTTGATAGAATTTTTTAAAAAGATTTTGTCTATCATGAAGATGCAAAAATCTGCTGTAAAGGTTCTACTGTCCATCATTAACTAAATAGGTATTGTATCCCTGTGAAGTCACTTAATTCTCCTCAGAGATAAAATGGGAGAGGTATGGAGGACAGAAGAATAGTTAGGCAGACTTATAGAAGATAACAGAACCTGATCATTCTTTTCTTCTTTGCTCTAAATTTGCAGCACTCCTGCATCGCTCAATCCTCCCTCCCTCCTTTCTTTCTTCCCTTCCTTCCT
>VSMD01037120.1:0-90980 GCA_008750895.1 Mirza zaza
AAAAAAAAAAAAAAAAAGAAAGACTATATCAGTTTCAGAATATTAATAACCTCTGAGAAATTAGGGAGGAAAATGGAAGCTGAGAAAGTAGACAAGGAACATCAAATATAACTATAACATTTAATTTCCATTCTCAAAACTGAAACAAATGTGGCATTTGTTGTACACAGGTGGTACATACATAAGTATTTGATATAATATCCTCTATATCTTTCTCTATGTTTGGAATGTTTTTCAAAACATTTTTTAAAAAGAAATAAGCATTCTGTTAATATATTCAAAATACAAATAATGTCTTTGTTGGTTTACCAGTTTTTTAAGTTCAGATTTGTTTAGTTTTCTCAATTAAGGCAAACCTAGATGTTGATGGGGGCGATATGAATACGCAAACACGTATATCTTTCTAGGAAGGGGCTTATCATCTGTTGAAGGAGTTGTGGCTTCTACCCTCACACTCAGCTGCTTCCTCGGGGGCTGCTGAGACACCTCCTGACCAGCAGCTTCTCCTTTTCAGGATTGGTCAGTGACTCCAATCTTAACAGTCCTCCTGTTAAGACTCAATGAAGCACATAGCTCTTCACTTCAGGAATGGGTAGAGGGTTGACCACAGGGCTGGCCTGGTGTTTCAGCAAAAATTGCCACACTTTCACAAAGTACTGATGCATTTTGGCGGGGCCCTCTTCAATATATAAAGTCTTTCTGGGTTTTTTGTCTGTTTGTTTTTGGTGGTGGTGGTTGTTGTTTGGTAGCTAACCAGCTGCTAACCCTCAGTTACTGTCTGTTAAGAGTTAACTTCACATCTGGATCTGGTCAGCCTGAGGCCAAGTGTAAAAGCTCTAATAGTGAACCAAGGAGCAACACTGCGAGGGAGGCAGAGGTCACCCAGGGCTGCCTCTTGTCAGACTATACACACAACTGCCACCTAAGCTCACCAGGCAAAGCCAGGATCATTCAGTTCCGCCTCACTCTCCATCTACCAAGACATGTCTTTCCTCTCATTTCCATGCCCTGTCAATATAAACATTTGCAGTCACCTAGGTTCAAAACCTGAATCCTTTCGTATTCCTTCAGGACGGTTCCTTAGCCTCCAGTCAGTGTCGCACTCCTTTGTTAATATCTCTTCTTTATCTTTGCCCCATCATCACAACCCCCACTCTAACAGGTGAAGCGAGCTCTCACCTCTGACACCCGGACTATTCCAAGTGCGGCACCTGCGTCGGTTTTTCCCTTCTTCCAAGTTGGTGTGCTCAATTCCTCCTCTGAATTCCTTTATCAAATACTATGTATTTTTTTTTTTTACCAGTATTCTCCTTTGAGCCTTTAGCAAATGCTATTTTAGTCGCTATTTATGTTTCTATTGTTTCCTTAATTTAAAACAAAAACGTTAGCATCTGGAGTTCCCAGACTTTTCTTTTACTTCCCACAGTTGCAGACAAAAGAAGTAAGTGAGCTTGCAGGGTCCAAGACAGCAGTGTGGGAAGTCATAGCTGTTGAAAGCCTGCTCATCTTCTGTCAACCTGAAAGAACCAAGCTGAGGCCAAATTAATACACAGAGTTTACTTGGCCCAGAGCTGAGGACTGCAGACTGGGACACACTTCCAAGCTGCCTTGGGGAGTGCTCTGGAGAACAAAAGGGAGGCTCAAGATTTTAAAGAAAAAAGGACACATCTAATTACAAAAGTTGTTCGTCAGGAATTCTCATGGTTTATTGGTTAGTGATCGTCTATACATTATTGAACTCTAGGGTATATGGCATTTTAGGGCTACTTGGCCTCAGTCTAGAGCCAGAATATCAAGTGGCTTCAAGAGAGAATTATTTACCTCAAAGGGGAGTGAGAAGTAACTGATGTTCCATTTTAAAATGCCTCTCCTAGGCTTGACACTTTAAAGGGGCTCTCCTTCCTCAGATAAAAAGTTTTCTTTTTTTCTTTTTCACTTCCATGGTAGAATTCTAGACTAGTATTTTCCTACTAGAGACTTTGTGAGCCTACAAATTGGGAGATTTTATGAAGTTGGAATTTGAACTTTATCCAGCATGCAGTAGGTGCTTCATAAAAATTGGACAATTCTAGGGGAGATCTGTTTGGGTCTTGACAAGCGATCAAGTGACGACATCAACAAAATGTGTTTGCCTACGACATATTAAGGATATCATTTGGTCTCTACAGTTTCTGTCTGCATGGGGTCACTAAAACTGGCTGGCTGGAGAAGGCTTCTTTTCATTTTGCCAAGATGTCTATATTCCAAGCAGGTTGGACTGTCAGAGTTTTTATTTCACCAGGTCACATGTTCTATATTTTTGTGAGAATTTAATATGAACAAAGACCACATATGCATGGCAAGGGTGGTGGTGTTGAAATGTAAGACAGGAACCTCCCGCTGATCAGCCACAAGTCCCAGTGGGGGAGGGGAAGCCCAACAGTCACCAGAAAAACCCTGCTTAATGTTCTGTCATTTGAAAACTGTGGTGTTTACTGTCACATTTTGCAAAACCCTCAACCCTTCTTCCCACTCAAAGTGCCACATGTTGTCTAGTAGTGTTGATTTAAATTATTTTAAAATAAAATTAAACTGTTTTCACTTTGAGAGTGAATGCTACAATCTCTTGAAAGAACTGAAGACATTCTGGAAAGTAAAATTAAACAGAACAGTTAGCAATTTATCTTTTGCAAAACTATAAAGCTAACTTTGAGGGCCCTTTAAAATGTGGTGAAGTAAACGCTTCTGAATGTCTGGAGTTTATATCTTCTCAGAAAATCTGTTAATTAGTATAAACTTGAGGCCTAAAACAATGCTTCATTGAAATTGTATGAGGTGCTCTTTGAAAAAAGAAAAAAAGCATTTGTCTGGAAGTGCTATAGAAAGGATTTGTGCACTGGATGGGAAGTCTCTTTCAATAAGCAACAAAACCTTTGATCAAAATTTTGAAAATCTGGCCCCAATTCATATGCAATTCATTTTCAGGATCACCAAAGATATAGCTGGCATTCCAAACCTCCATGAGCCCAGAAGATCCAAGCTCCCTTTGATTGTATTTCTAATTTTTAGGCTAATTTATTATAAACAAGTTTACAAATAATGCTTTTAAATCTTAAATAGCTTTTCTATTATTCTGTTTTTAGCAATACTAGACTTTTTCTAATTCCTCTACTTGAGTTAGTGCTTTTCTGTGATAATATAATTTTTTCTTTTTTCTTTTTTAAGAGATGGGACTCTCACTATGCTGCCCAGGCTGGAATGCCGTGGCTGTTCACAGGCATAATCGTAGATTGAACAGCCTCGAACTTCTAGGCTCAAGTGATCCTCCCGTCTCAGCTGCCTGCTGGGACTACAGATGTGTACCACTGCTGCCAACTAATATAATTTTCAGCTAACATGGGGTATCCAGTCTGTTTGAGGGTCTTGGTCAGTTTTATAGTACTTGGCCTCAACAATGAGGTTTTGGATTTCTATATGAGATCCTGGCACCCTTCGCTATGTACAGTGGTTTTTTTTTTGAGACAGAGTCTCTCACTCTGTTGTCCAGGCTAGAGTGAGTGCCGTGGCGTCAGCCTAGCTCACAGCAACATCAATCTCCTGGGCTCAAGCGATCCTGCTGCCTCAGCCTCCCGAGTAGCTGGGACTACGGGCATGCACCACCATGCCTGGCTAAGTTTTTCTATATATTTTTTTAGTTTGGCCAATTAATTTCTTTCTATTTTTAGTAGAGACAGGGTCTTGCTCAGGCTGGTTTCGAACTCCTGACCTTGAGCTATCCGCCTGCCTCGGCCTCCCAGAGTGCTAGGATTACAGGCGTGAGCCACCATGCCCGGCCTTGTACAATGGTTTATTTGCTAAATAAGTATGAATTTTCAATTGAGTTCAGCTATGTATAGTCACAGCCTGAGCATTAATGCTTGAAACAGCTACTGAGGGAAGCTTATGAAATGTAATTTTTTGAAGATTTCTCAGGAACTTAAGAGTTTTATGCTATGAAAATTTACACATAGGGTAGTAGTGGTAGGGTGAGACAGACTATTGTATGATTTCTCAAGAACCCTTCAGTGGTTCAGTGATTGCCTAGACTTTTTCAATGCACGCTCCTTGAAACATACTTCCTCCCCTGAGTCAGACCCCATGACAGGAACAACCATTTTCTTTGCTTTCCCTGCCTTCTTATTCCTTGACTAAGACAGATCTCAACACAGAGCAATTAAAGGTTTCATTTTGTACATTTAAAAAAAAATAATAGGCCGGGCGCGGTGGCTCACGCCTGTAATCCTAGTTCTCTGGGAGGCCGAGGTGGGCGGATCATTTGAGCTCAAGAGTTCGAGACCAGCCTGAGCAAGAGCGAGACCCCATCTCTACTATAAACGGAAAGAAATTAATTGGCCAACTAATATATATAGAAAAAATTAGCCGGGCATGGTGGCGCATGCCTGTAGTCCCAGCTACTTGGGAGGCTGAGGCAGCAGGATTGCTTGAGCCCAGGAGTTTGAGGTTGCTGTGAGCTAGGCTGACGCCATGGCACTCACTCTAGCCTGGGCAATAAAGTGAGACTCTGTCTCAAAAAAAAAAAAATAGGTTTTGGAATTCACTTGCGTGTATTTCTCTTGCTTAAATTGCTCAGTCCCTTAAAAAAAGTCCCCAGGAACTAGTGGCCAAGGGCCACAAAGGGAAGAGGTTACACTCCCCTTTTCTTCTTCCCTATAATCTTACACTAGGAGGACACTGATTCTTCTCCTATGATGCCTCTATCGGCTTCATTGATAACCTCTGCTGGAAGGGGTCTATTTTAGGAAATTTTAAAAGACAAAAAAGTAAGAAAGAGAAAAAGGAATGAGAAGATACAAGCTTGAGCTGGTATATAAAATTACTACTTCCAAGTAATTTTCATTTCTTCCCCAGAGAGTTCTCAGGTCTCCATGACTTGGAACACTTAATAAATCATGTTATTCTAGTTTACCAGCTCTCCAGTTTTATTCACTGATCTATGTACACCCACTACCTTGTATATAGTAGGTACCTTGTATACAGTAGGTACCAAATAAATATTTGTTAAATCAATGAATGATTAACTTCAATCTCAATTCTCTCCAAACTTAATTTCTTGCTTCATCCAGGGGTGGGAACCTGAGGACTTGGGGCCATATATGGCCTTCTGGATCTTTGAGTGCTGCCTCTTGACCCAATCCAAGTTTACAGAACAAATCCTTTTAAATAAAGGGATTTGTTTTGTGAAGTTTGGATTGGGCCGAGAGGCGCACTTGGGGATCTGGAGGGCCACGTGTGACCATGAAGCTGCAGGTCATCACTTGCCTCAAACTGGGGTCTTGAAATTGATTTCTTGCCTTTCCCAGGCTTTTTTATGCCAGCTGTTGCAAAGGAGAAGTTCAGTAGTTTCCCATATCTGGTGAATGACCATATGTTCAAACAGCTTCTGACTGCAACAGAAATCTCAACTTCAGTAGATGACCTATATGCAAATTAATGAGTACCTACACTGTAGTATCTCCCGCCCAGAAAAGAACAGAGCAGCATTGTAGCTGAATGATATAAAATATTAGCATGGACTCTGGAAAGAGAATCCACTATTTCCGAGAAGGAAAAGCACTGTGTAGCCTCTTGGAACATCAGTTAGATGCTTTCAATGCAAGGTTGTTCATTCTCATCAGCCACCCAGTTCAACTGCCAGAAATAGTCTCACGAAACAAAATGAAATGTGGATTTGACTTTCCTAGGAGCTGCCCATTGTGGACAGATACACACGGTGAAATGAACCCAGCTAGAGAAAAGCCCTGTGGTAACACAGCAGGTCATTCAGCAGTGGCTCCAGTTCCAGCAACTATGACCGGGGGCAAAAGTTATATCAACATGCTCTAACAGCTCCACTGCCCAGGGACCCGGGCACAAGAGAGTGGTCTGGAAAAATACAAGCTGCATAAATAAAGGGAGAAGAATGACAGAGGGCTAAGAATAGAAAAAGAAAAATCTTAGGGGTCACAGGCACCATTGAGCTGAGTGTATCTCAGAAGAAGTGAGCTTTGATGGAATTAGCTGTGCCCTGTCCTTTTCTCTCTGAGCAGCTTTTGAATTATTAATACTAAAGCAAGGCTGAAAAAGGGCAGGGATCAGAATGGTTACCTTCTTGGGAGAAGAGAACAATCCAGGAGAAGAATGAAGAGGATCATTCAGCTTCTTAGCATGGGAGTGGCAGAGCCAGAAGTCCACTTACGGAGGGAAGATGAGTTGGCAACTATGGAGAAACTGTGCTCTGAAAAGAGCATCTGTGAAAAGGAGCCCCAAGACAACCAGTGACACTGGAGTGAGACATGGAAGGACTTGCTGTACTCTCTGCCCAGAGCCAAGGCTGAAACAGATGGGGTTCAGTTTGCAGGCAGCCTTTCAACCTTCCTACTCTTGGACTCTAATTTTCATGCATCATGTACTTAAGCAGTTGCTGGACTTTTCTATTGTTCAATTCTTCAGTATATTCAATATTTGATCATTTATCTGACACCTCTGGGATTTTTTTTGTTTTTGCTTTTTTTTTTTTTTAGAGACAGGGTCTTACTCTGTCACCCAAGCTAGAGTGCAGTGTCACTGTAAACTCTCAAACTCATAGGCTCAAGCAATCCTTCTACCTCAGTATCTTGAGTAGCTAGGGCTATAGGCATGCAACACCACACCTGGCTAATTTTTAAAACTTTTGTAGAGACGGAGTCTGTGTTGTCCAGGATGGTCTCAAATTCCTGGCCTCAAATGATTCTTTCACCTCGGCCTCCCAAAGTGCTGGGGTTTTAGGCATGAACCCGTATGCCCTGACACATCTTTTATGTGGGATGCTGTGCTGAGTGTTGAGGAGGGTTAGAAAGAAAGAAATGTTAACCACGGGTTCTGCCTTATAGCAGCTTACAGTCCCATTTTGCTCTTGCCCTAATTTTTATGCAAATCTGTGATTCTGAAAGGCCAGCTAGGTCTACAAAACCTAAGCAAAATAATAAGAGTGAGATGGGGAAAGTTATTCTATTCACCTAAGCAATACTGTGAATGTTAATAAAAACACTGCATGTTTAGTTTCACAAAAAAGTAGTTCAAAACTAAATAACTCCATGAAGAAGGCAATAAAAGGGAATTTTAAGGGGAAAAAGGGTCATTTTTATTATCTGAATTTATTACCTATCTTAGCTACAATTAGTGTCCTTTTTAGTGTTGAGCTCCTGTATAGCTATAATTCTCTAGTTAAGACAGTAAGGTGGTATTCAGAACAGGGAAATATGTCTTATTGTTCTAAAAGTTGTCTGTCCAGTCTTGCTGCTTTTAAACCTTGCAGAAAATCACTGAGTGAGCCCAAATACTTCCTTTTATGCTGAATAAATAAACTTGCTTCCAAGTCAGGATGAGCAGATAGCTCCACACACTAAACACTTAATGGCATTCAGCACGAGAGTCCTGGTGTGATCCCTAAAATCAGTGGTTAGTACATTCTGAGCCTTTAAGGAAAAAAAAAAGTGCATAAATTCATCTTGTAGTTTTTAGTACAAGTGGCATTCATATGTACATAATATTCTCCATCTGTTCATGTATATATCTATAGACTTCACTATCACCTATAAAGTAACCAGTCTTTTTATTCAACTCAGTGTCTCTGGGGCATCAAGAGTTCAGTGAGAGGGCATCAGGTAACCAGAGGTGGGAGGAAGCTCGAAGAATTCAAATGTCACCCACTTCACAATGTCCTCTTGCCAGAGGACATTCTGAGTTCTGCTGAGGGACCTGATCCAGGCAGAAGGCTGTCAGGGACCCTTGGCCCTGGAGGCCATTATTTTACTAATTATACAGAGAAAGAAAAAGAAAGAATTATACAGAGAAAGAAAACAGAAGAAACAGAAAGAAAAAGAAAGAATTATACAGAGAAAGAAACAGAAGCACAGATGTGAAGATGAATGACCACACTATTTTGGTTTTGTGCTTTCTTCCCACTGCAATAGTTTTTCTTTTTTGATCACTATCTTTCTTTTTATTTTATTTATTTATTTATTGAGACACTCTTGCTCTGTTGCCCAAGCTAGAGTGCAGTGGCATCAGCCTAGCTCGCAGCAACCTCGAACTCCTGGGCTTAAGTGATCCTCCTGCCTCAGCCTCCCGAGTAGCTGGGACTACAGGCATGTGCCACCATACCCGGCTAATTTTTTCTATTTTTAGTAGAGACAGGGTCTCGCTCTTGCTCAGAGCTGGTCTTGAACTCCTGCGCTCAAGGGATCTTCCTGCCTCGGCCTCCCAGAGTGCTAGGTTTACAGGCATGAGCTACCAATAGTTTTTCTTTGTTAGTGAGCAAAAGAAGGGAATCAGATAGACTAAGTACCTTGTCAGAGGTCGTTCAAAGCCTTTGTCTAAATTCAAAACAACACTGGTTTGAAGATCTACCTGGAACATTCCTGACTAATGACCAGGAGCCAAGGTCTCCCCTAGAAAGTTAAGTGCTGCCTCTCTAAAGAAACTATCCTGGGGAAGCTTTGCATTTTCTCTTTTTGAGCTCAAAGAGGAAAAAGAGAAAAGAATAGATTGAACTGTTTTCAGGTTAAGATATGGATCTGAGGTGCAAAGAGGATGACAATATTGCACTTGGCTCCTTCCTGCCTGGAATGGGTTTCATTGATTATTAAGAAGAGACTCTTGCTGGTTAAATAGGTTTACATTGTGCATTAGAGCTAGAAAGAGTGGTGATTCAGCTGCCCCCAGAGGGAGGTGTGGCCTGGGCAGAAAACGCCTTCACATTCCCTAGGAGCCAAGTGGGGCCCACAGATATTTCATTTAGCTTGTGCTGTTCAGGCCCACGCAGGGTTTAAAAATAAATAAATTTGTTGCCAACATGTAAAAAAGTTGGTTTCCATCTTCTCCTTAAAACACCCAAAAATCCAAAAACGAAAGTCTGGCGAGGGGGCCCACATTCCCATACAGCAGCGATGGGTTGGAAGTGGTCAGGGCCTACCTCTTTAAATGGGACGCAAACCCCAGGTCAGACAGGACCTGCTGCCCAGGGCTGTGTGCCCTGACCTGTCCCGGCTCACTTTTCCCACCCAAGTCTGCAGAGCACCAGTGCTGCAGATTTTCCCACCTCACCTCTGCCAGCAGATTCATCCCTGCTGAGTGCGGCTCTCTCTCCCAAAGCCGAGCTTTCTTCTAGGTGGTATCCAGCACTGGACAGTCGTGCAGGTCAGTCAATCCGGTGCTGGAATCATTTCACAGGGGTTTTCTGGACCAAGTGGAGAAAGCATGGTGGTACGAATTCTAGACCAGGCCACAGGCCAGGTGGAAAGGGATTTTGGTACAGGTGAATCTGCCTGTTGCCGTCCCTTCTTGAGAGTGGAGCTTGTAATTAGGTGGTAGAGCGGAGGAGTGGTTACACCCTTCACGAGAGTTATTCCAGGGAAAGAGACAGATCTCCCCACGGCCACATTCACCTCTGGAGGTTTCCTCCAAGGGACTTTCCTCAGGGCCCAGGCTTCAACAGGCCTCCTTTGGGGGCCAGGCCAGCCATGACTGGGACCAGAGCATGTGAGATGCCCGCCACAGCCACCTGATGCCAATCGGCCTCGTGGCCGAGTGCCAGACACTGCTTAGGGAAACAGATGGCTCCTCCCTCCGCCTGCAGGTACAGCTCCAAGGTCAGACGGGGCTGGAGGGCAGCCAGGGCAACGCTGGGCATGGATCCTGCAGCCCAGGGTGAGAGAAGCTCACTGACTTATAACTCTGCCCCTGCCGGCCCCCTCCCCAGCACTGGCCCCACGTTAGTTCTGCACTGTGACCATCGGGGCGGCAGCTGGGTTAGTTCCTACAGCTTTTCCTTCTCCTTCTCCAAACTTCTAGAGCTGTTTAGCTTTAGGAAGTACTTCACAAGTCTCGTGTTTAAATGAGAACCCTGGGAACCCTAAGGAAAAAATAGGTGAATGTCAACAACCTCCCTCAGAGCCTCCTAGGTTTTGTTTGCAGCCCATAAGGTACTGTATGAATTTGGAAAAATAATATTGTGATCTGAGAGACCACGAGAGAAGGAAGAGAGAGAGAATGTAGAATTTGGAAATAAGTCCTTAACGCTAGTGCGTCCCTAGCAAACATTTCTAATTTCTCTGGGTTTGCAGGACCCTGAGATTCAAGGAGCTGAAATTCAAGTTAGATCACACGTTATCACCCTGCATGCATGGATTCACAGTTTGAATTTAGATCCAGACGGGGAAAAAACGATAGGAAAACTAAAAGCATGCAATTCAATGCTTAAAAATAAAATTGATTTTGGGGAGGGGAGAAGGGGATGGGCACAAACCTACCTAATGGGTATAATGAACACTATTTGGGTGATGGGCACACTTATAGCCATGACTCAAACATTACAAAAGTGGCCCATGTAACCAAAAACATTTGCGCCCCCTTAATATTTTGAAATAAAAAATAAAGTAACGTATTCACTAGGAAAAACTAAGTTAAATTAATGATTTGTTTAAGTGTGAACATTTTGATTCTATAGGGAAATTATTAGGTCTCAAAATTATTTTTCTGAAGCCAGAGTATATTTATCGATTATTAAGTGCATAACCTCTGCTCTCTAGAAATTTACAGTCTAACCTTGTTTAAGAAGGCATGGGTTTTGGAAAGGAGTAATAGCAATACAAATGCCTGTCAAACAAGGTCAGAAGGCTATAGAAATAAGGACATTTCTTGGCAAAAACCAGTGCTGTGGGTTTTTGTGACAAAGAGAAAATTAGACCCATCAGGGTAGGTCTTGCTGAATTTGGTACTTAAAATGTTTTACTTCCTATACATAATGGCAACCCCGTGTTTGGCTAGACGGACAGGACTATATTTTATTTCTAGCATCTAGATCAGGCCTGACCCATAGAGGAAGCACTCAATTTGCACTTGTTGAATGAATGAGTGAGATAGTGAATGAATTCAGGTAAAGAAAGCAGACAGCCGAGCCCCACCTTCCAGCCTCACAGGCAGATCCCCTTTTCCTCTTTGAGCTCTTTTGCTCACATAGATCAAGTCCTAAGATTGTTCACAATGGGCCAGGTTGGGTGGCCCATGCCTGTAATCCTAGCACTCTGGGAGGCTGAGGCAGGAGGATTGCCTGAGCTCACAAGTTCCAGACCAGCCTGAGCAATAGTGAGACCCCATCTCCACTAAGAATAGAAAAAATAGCCAAGTGTCATAGTATGCCCCTACAGTCCTACTTGGGAGACTGAAGCAAGAGGATTGCCCAAGAGTTTGAGGCTACAGTGAGCTATGATGACACCACTGCATGCTACCCAGGGCAACAGAGTGAGATTCTGTCTCAAAAAAATAAAAAGCAATACCCACTTGACAGGGTTGTGAGAACATCAGGCAAAGCTGTTAGCAAAGTGCTAAGCAGGGCATAGTAAATCTGAATTAGAATCTATTTTCTAATTCAACTCATTCTAATTTGCATATAATAAAATTGTACATATACCTACCCTAAGAGGCTCTTCTAATTTTTATTTATTTATTGAGACAAGGTCTCATTCTATCGCCCTGGCTAGAGTACAGTGGCTTCAGCTTAGCTCACTGCAACCTCCAACTCCTGGGCTCAAGTGAACCTCCTGCCTCAGCCTCCTGAGTAGGACTGGCATGTGCCACCATGCCTGACTAATTTTTCTTTTAATATTTTTAGTACAGACAAGGTCTTGCTCTTGCTCAGGCTGGTCTTGAACTCCTGAGCTCAAGCAATCCTCTTGCCTCGGCCTCCCAGAGTGCTAGGATTACAGGCGTAAGCTACCATACCCGGCCTAATTTTTAAAAACATCTTTATTTGGTCCTTCTCTTTCCAGCTTAAAAAAAAAATTGTTCATAGATAAAGAGAATTTTCCAGGAAAACATCCACTAGCAAGGGGAGCCAAGAGAGCCTTTAAAGAAGGACTTAGGGGCCTCTTACTGAGGGCTCTGGCCTCTCCAGGGAGGCCATGTGTCTCCAAGTGTCTCCAAGTTGGGTTGGACAGGGTTAAACCTGGAGGCGAATTTGAACAGTTTCTCTGGCAGGAGCCTGAGGAGCCCCAGCACCCTGCATGCTACAGTTCTCCCACCTTCTGCTATGCTGGAAGCCAGCCATTCAAGTGGCTTTTCATGTGCAGGCTTATCAGTACAAAGAGGTTTAAATGGACAGGTTCAAAATGGGACCTGTACAAAGTCCGGGTCATGGGTCATGTACACATCTTCCTCTTCCACAAACTCCACTATCAAGCCAATCTGCTCCCCCATGAAGCTGGGGCCCCTAGAAATTATGCAACACTGCAAGATGAGATTGCTCACTGGAGGGGACCAAGAGGGGCTGATTTCCAGGGAGCTGCCTGGCCTGAGTGGCAGGGCTGCCTTCCCACACTGCAGATGGAGGCAGGAAGTGGGGGAGGGTGTTCTGCCGGGCAGGCAGGCTGGGTCCCCCAGGAAAGTTAATGTGGAGTGGCCGGAGGAATGCAGTCACACCCTCCTGTCCCCAGTCCCTTTCCTGATAGATCCTGAGCAACATGAAAAAAAATTTCTGTTTAAACATCATATACACGAATAACATGAATGAATGTATTTCCACTATTTCAAGGTGGGGTTGGAACAGAACATTTATTGGACAAGACAGAATCTGCTAGTCAGGCACACTGTTGAGAGGCAATGAGTGTGGGGGTTAAAATTTAAATTCTAGCTTTACTTTCACCTTTACTAGCTGTGAGTGGTTTAACCTCTCTAACCATCTGTTTCCTCCCTGTATGCAAGGGAAAGTAGTAGTACCCAGCTCAGAAGGCTGTAGTGAGGATTAAATGAAATAATGTATGGGAAACTCTAGCAAGATGAGTGTACACTGTAAGCACTCAATAAATCACAGCAATTATTAGCAATAGTGAATCCTATCCCTGCAAAGTAGATGTATTAGTTCTGGGTCCTCCAGAAAAAGAAAACCAATAGGGTGTGTGTGGGTGTGTGTAGAAAGAGATTTATTTATTTATTTATTTATTTATTTTTGAGACAGAGTCTCACTCTCTTGCCTGGGCTAGAGTGCCGTGGCGTCAGCCTAGCTCATAGCAACCCCAAACTACTGAGCTCAAGCGATCCTCCTGCCTTAGCCTCCCTGGTAGCTGGGACTATAGGCATGCACCACTGTGCCTAGCTAATTTTCTATTTTTTTTTTAGTTGTCTGGCTAATTTCTTTCTATTTATAGTAGACACGGGTCTCGCTCTTGCTCAAGCTGGTCTCGAATTCCTGACCTCGAGCAATCCTCCCGCCTTGGCCTCCCAGAGTGCTAGGATTACAGGCGTGAGCCACCGCGCCCGGCCAAGAGATTTATTTTAAGGAATTGACTCATATGATTATGGAGGCTGTCAAGTTCAAAATCTGCAGGGTGGGCCAGCAGGCTGGAGACCCAGGGAAGAGCTAATGTTGCAGTTCAAGTCCAAAGGCCATCTACTGGCAGAATTCCCTCTTGCTGGAGGTTGAGGTGAGATCAGTCTTTTGTTCTATTTAAGCCTTTAGCTGATTGGATAAAGCCCAGCCATATTATGGAGGACAATGGTCTTTACTCAAAGTCCATCAATTTAAATGTTAATCTCATCTAAAAACATCCTCAGAAACATCCAGAATAATGTTTGACCAAATATATGGGTACCATGACTCAGCCAAGTTGGCACATAAAACTAACCTTCACAGTAGACTTGATTAGTCCCATTTTACAGATGAGAAGCCTGAGGCTGCAAAACGTTAGACAGTTGCCCAGAGTTTACAGCCAGGCAGTAAGTTGAAAAGCTGGGATTCAAACCCTGGGGCAAACCAGCACCCAGCACTGTGCCTGTCCCACAACCACCTCTCTCTGCTGAATATATTTCTATCTCCAAAGTCCCAGCCCTTAGCCCTAAACTGGATCCTGGGGGAATGGGGCAAGGGGAAGATTGCTTTCTATTAAGGACAGGGGAAGGAGGGACAAAAAAAAAATGGGATGTTTGGTATGTGCTGACTTTAGGGGACATCAGCCAAGGGGTACAGTGAGGGGAAGTAGAGCTGGGAGAACTGGCAGAGGCTGTTAGTGGGGTCCTGGGAAACACTTAGGATGAGACTAAGGGGACAAGGACAGACCTGTAGGCTGACCTCAAGCCCCTCTGCCAGGCTGCTCAGGACCAGGTGGCTGAAAGCGATCTCTGAGTAGGTGAGACGGAGGCATGAGACCTGGAACACAAATGGGGGCTGCTGAGAAGGGAAAGTGTCCCAGCCTGGGGACACAGAAAACGCAAACACTGGAGACTGGATGGTCCAGAGGAGGCTGGGGGCAGGGCAGCTTGTGCAGGACTCTGGGTTTCCTTCTAAAGAGACGGGAAGCCACTAGAGAGTTTTAAGCCAGGAATGACGTTATCTGCTTGCCCCACTTGCTGGGGGGGCTGAGAGGTCAAACCCTTTAGATTTTATTACTTGCCAAAGATCCAGGTTTATAGCAGCTGCCTGGAATCTGAAAACAGGCTCTGCTCCAGTAAATACTTGAAAAGGTATTGAACTTACAGTCTAAATATTCCATGAGAAAGGGCAGCCTCGGGACTCCCTCCGTGGGTCTGGGGCCAGGCCCTGGGTGCAGTGGCAGCTGAGAGGACTGCTGGCCTGGAGCACGCGACACAAGGACTGGAAAGAAGTGTGAGTCCTTCTGCTGAGGGAGAGCCTTAAAGTTAACACTGGCACTGTCCACTTTAAAACATAAACTAAACCCAAAGAGGGCTCCACACCTGCACAGTACACACCTGAAAGTCTAATTGATTTAAAGAGTGATGGATCACCCCACTGATACTCATGAGGTTTGAGTAAGGATTCAGGGAGTATATATGCAATAAATGTTGGCTGAGTGCAGTGGCTCACGCCTGTAATCCTAGCACTCTAGGAGGCCAAGACAGGAGGATTGCTTGAGGTCAGGAGTTCAAGACCAGCCTGAGCAAGATCAAGACCCTGTCTCTACTAAAAATAGAATAAAATTAGCCACTCAACTAAAAATAGAAACAAAAAAAATTAGCCGGGCATGGTAGCTCACATCTGTAGTCCCAGCTACTCGGAGGCTGAGGCAGGAGGATTGCTTAAGCCCAGGAGTTTGAGGTTGCTGTGAGCTAGGCTGATGCCACGGCACTCACTCTAGCCAGGGCAACAAAGCGAGACTCTGTCTCAAAAAAAAAAAAATTCCCAGGACTCTGGGAGGCTGAAGCAGGAGGATCACTTGACGCCAGGAGTGTGAGACCAGCCTGGGCAACATAGCAAGACCCTGTCTCTACAAAAAAAATTAACAAAAGAAAAAACAAAGAAATATATGTCAGAGAGACATGGAGGCACCCTGATGGAGTAAACTATGGGCAAAATGGAGTCCTGCTTATGTGTAAGGAGCCATTAAATCTAGCCCTTCAAACCACAGTTATTGAGGAAAAAATATTCGACACCAGAATTAAATCATACCTGTGAGTGACAAGATTCAAGTTCAGAGAGGCTACCGATGGGCATCTTATACGGTGGAAAGCCCATGGGTTCCTGAGGGAGAAGGGGCTGAGTCTGAGCTGCCCACTGCCACCTCCTTCTGGGGTGAGCTTAGGCGGACTTTGCAACGTATGGGAGCTCCATTTTCCATGATTACAAATTCCCTCTGACGCCCAGGGCCGCAGTGGGCAGTGCGTGTGAAAGCCGCGTCGGCCCCTACGCTCCTGGCTTAGATGCGAGCACACTGGAGGATGGTGGAGAAGCAGCCCCCACCCCTCGCTCCATAAAGACCCCTGGGAGGAGGCCCGGCAGGCTCCCGGGGTGCGGGGTGGCCTGTGTGAGGGCCACCTCGTGAGGCTTCCTCAGCGCGGGTGGCTGAGGCCAGCGGTGAGGACACCCCACTGAAAGTTGATGGAATCCTGGACTCGGGTTCTTCAGATACCAGACTGAGAGGCTTTTCCTTTGAAACGTAGCAAAGGTCAGTTGAAGGCAGATAAAAACAGGAATTACTTTAACAAAAGGGGTGGCGAGCATATGGATTCAACTAAGATGTAGCCCACTTTCTTTTAGGAGAATGACATGTAATAAAATAATAATATATGTTATGAAATCCTTCACAGTGATGTGTATCTGTTATGGTGGTGGTTTCTGGAAACCCATCTGAAGGCGCAGTCATCAAATAAAACCTGGGCCAGCAGCTCCCAGTTCAGAGCCCCATAAAAATACTGAAATCCACATATAATCCTGGGCCACTTCCAGAGGGCTTTGCCCTGTGCTGTCCTATTTGCTCTTTGTAGTAACGCTGTGAACAGGTTTTACCTGCCTCATCTCACAGAAGGGGAAATGAAAGTTCAGAGAGGTGCTCAGAGTTGTCCCGTTACATGCAGAGCCAGTTCTAAAATCTAGTTCCATTCACTCCCAGTTCTGCACCCTGTTCATCAAGCCAGCCGTAGCAATCAGATCCCACATCCCAGAGATTCTGAATAATGGTGGAACCTGGATTTTTTTTTTTTTTAAGTGCTGGGCAGCTTGGGGAATTACTTCGTGAGATCACACAGTTTATTTATTCTCTTTGATTTGGCAAATGGAGAGCACATGGGAAATAGGAATTTAATGGATGGCTGGAAAGAAAGGAGCTCTGTGGCTTTGACGGGGAAGAAACAGGAACTGCTTTCTGCCAGGGAGGATGCCTGGAGCGCCCCAGGTAAACCTGGGCTCCATCCTCGCACAAAGTCTAATAAGCATGCTGGCCGGCACGTCCATGCATAACTCCGCTTTATTCTCACAGAAACCCTTTGAGATTTTTGTGTCCATTTTACAGATGAGGAACCTGAAACACTGAGTTACTGGTCCAAGGCCAAATATTTGTTCAAGGTGGTCAGTGAAGTACTGTTGGTCTCACTAAATGGAACTATTAACAATTTACCAACTGGCTGAGGGCCACGACGCAGAAAAACGGAGTGGGTCAGAGAGCAGCGGGTGCGGGGAAGGACGGAACTCCGGGTGGGAGCGAGAAAGGCCCGTGCTGCTTGTGCACCTGTGGCTGCCTCCTTCCTTCCAGCTAAGAGCTGCAGTGGGGTCTCACTCCCCTCTAGGGCTCCTCCCTCCTGCCTCCTTCCACCGTGCTCTGGGTCGCACACCCTTGGGCAGGGGTCCTCAAACTTTTTAAACAGGGGGCCAGTTCACTGTCCCTCAAACCGTTGGAGAGTGCGCACTGTGGGCCCGGGACGAGTTGGCTGCTCAGCAGGACAGGGAGCGGCAGCAAAAATACCCGGACGGCTGGATAAATGTGCTAGGTGGCCCACATGTGGCCAGCGGGCCATAGTTTGAGGACGCCTGGCCTTAGGTGTCCTCCAGAGCCCACAGGCCCCTGATTACTGTCCCCCCTTCTTCGCTGTCCCTAACGTCTCCCTCCTTGTCTTTCCCAGAATCAATGAGCAGTCCTCCTACCTTTCAACAGTCCCTCCGCTCCGCCTCACGTGCCTTATGTCTCCTAAAACTGATTTCACCTGTTCCCCTCCCTAAATGACATCAGCATCCACTCAGGTGCCCAGGCCAGAAATGTAGCCTCATTCTCGATTCCTGCCTCTCATCACTTTCTCATTCAGTTCATCGCTGAGTCCTGGGGTTGCTGCCCTGTGAGCCCCTCTCCAGTCCCCCCTTCTGTCCACTGTCTCTGCCCGTGGCCACCACCCTTCTCTCCTGGGTGGGCATTTGTCGGTTCTCACAGAGCAGCCAGAGTGACTTTTACAAAGAGAAAGCTGCCACTGCCACTCCACATTGGGGGACACAAGGCCTTCGGTGATGTAATCCTCCCCTCTCCAGCCTCCTTTCGTCCTCTCCCCAGAACCCCCTTCCCTGCCACCACCCAGCTGGGCCAGTCCTCCTTACCCTTCCACAATTGACTTAGATGTCACCTGGCCTAGGAGGTCTCTTTTGATATCTTCCATGTGCTTAGACCCAGAGCTTCCCAGGGTAGCATTTATCCTGCCCTATCTATAGTAGTTGTGATTCGTCTCATCCTAACTAAAGCAAAGCTTTAGCTCCTTGAGGAGCAGGGCTGTTTCTTAATTATCAGTATGTATTTTTTATTTTATTTTATTTTATTTTTTTTGAGACAGAGTCTCGCTTTGTTGCCCAGGCTAGAGTGAGTGCTGTGGCATCAGCCTTGCTCACAGCAACCTCAAACTCCTGAGCTCAAGCAATCCTCCTGCCTCAGCCTCCCAAGTAGCTGGGACTACAGGCATGCGCCACCATGCCCGGCTAATTTTTTCTATATATATTAGTCGGCCAATTAATTTCTTTCTATTTATAGTAGAGACGGGGTCTCGCTCTTGCTCAGGCTGGTCTTGAACTCCTGACCTCGAGAAATCCACCTGCCTCGTCCTCCCAGAGTGCTAGGATTACAGGCATGAGCCACCGCACCTGGCCTATTTTATTTTATTTTTTTGAGACAGGGTCCCACTCTGTCACCCAGATATGTAGTGGTGTCATCATAGCTCCTGGGCTCAAGTGATCCTTCCGCCTCAGCCTCCCAAAGTGCTAGGATTATAGGTGTGAGCCGTCACACCCAGCCAATTATCAGAACGTATTTTTTTTACTATATCTGGCACTCAGTAAAAATAGGCTGGGCACAGTGGTTCACACCTGCAATCCTAGCACTCTGGGAGGCTGAGGCTGGAGGATTGTTTGAGGTCAGGAGTTTGACACCAGCCTGCCCAAGAGCAAGACTCCCATCTCTACTAAAAAAGAAAAAAAATAGAAAAAATTAGCTGGGTGTGGTGGTGCACACCTGTAGTCTCAGCTACTTGGGAGTCCGAGGCAGGAGGATCACTTGAGCCCAGGAGTTTGAGGTTCCTGTGAGCTAGGCTGATGCCATGACACTCTAGCCCAGGCAACAGAGTGAGACTCTGTCCCCCAAAAAGAAAAAAACCTCAATAAACATAGGTTGAATGAATAACAGATCCAGCGAGACCATGAGGAGTGACTCTGAGGTTCAGAATAGAACATGTTTTCCTCAGGGGCCAGGCTGGCAGCAGAGATGGACCGAAAGTCTGGTGGGAGCCCTTGAGAGTAACCAGAGCTTGCTGAACATCTGTGCTACACTAGCGTCTGTTGCTGTTAATTTTTCCCTTAATTCTCATGGTAATCCCCAAAGGTAGATACTAGTTGTGCTCCCATTTTAAAGACAAGAAAACTGAGGCTTTGAGTATTTAAATAATTTGCTGAAAGTCACAGAGTGGTGATAGTAAAATTCAAAGCTTGTCTATGCCCCTTTCTCTGTGTTACAATTTAGGTCTGCAGTTTCCTTCTGCAGCTACCTTGACTATATGACTCACTTTGAATCTTTGGGGAGGTGGCTATGACTCTATATGCAGACGAACACCAGCAAACAACTTGTAAGAGGGGCAAATTTCTCACCAGACTTAGGACTCTCGTGCTAGAAGTTTGGATATCTTTGCTTAGCATCTAGATAAATTCAGATTCTGTAATCATGGAATGTGAGAGCTGGAAAGGACCTTAGAAATCATCTAGTCCAGGTTCCTCTTTTACCATCTGAAGGCGCTGGTGACTTGCCCAAGGCCGCTCAGCTAGTGGCAGAGGCAGGGTTGAAACACAAGTTCTCTGGCCCTCCCACCGACCCCTATGTGCTTTGCCTTTCTGATGCCGGATTCTGCTTTTTGAGTCTCTTAGTAAAACATGCTTCTTAAAACTTTAAATTGTGATACTGCTTTGTCAGAGACAGAATTTCAACCTTGCTGATGGCCAGACGTGGAACAGCAGTGCACCAGGCCCTGTGGGAACCAGGAAGCTCAGGGGAGCCACAGTGCTCAGGGGGAGCCGGGGGCTTAGATGCTGAGGGGATCCCAAGAAGGAGCAAGTTGGAAGCAGAAGAGATTTCAGCAAGTTGTATTTAACACATCTGGGATACCAGGAGCTGGGGAAATTGCCCTCAGGTGCTTGCAGCCCAGAAAGTCAGGTGGCTGTCAGCACAGAAACGAGATGGGATGAAAATATAAAAAGAAAATACCCAGAGGCGGGTGTGAAGGATTTTGCCAGAGAAAGCAGGCAAGGTTTCCTGGAGGAGAGGGCTCCTAAGGTGGGCCTTGGAGGAAAGAGAGACAGAAGAGGACGCAGGCCAGTTTAGACAGAGGGAAGAGCGAGGGTGAGTTGGAAGGGCTGGGAGGACGTGATGTGAATGAGAGCAGTGGTTCTCGAAGTGTGGTGCCCAGACTGGCAGCAGGAGCATCACCTGGGCAGGTGTTAGAAATGCAAATGAGGGCCAGGTGTGGTGGCTCACGCCTGTAATCCTAGCACTTTGAGAGGCTGAGGCGGGAGGATACCTTGAGCTCAGCAGTTCAAGACCAGCCTAAGCAAGAGCGAGACCCCCATCTCTAAATAGAAAGAAATTAGCCAAACAACTAAAAATAGAAAAAATTAGTCAGGCATGGTGGCATGTGCCTGTAGTTCCAGCTACCAGGGAGGCTGAGGCAGGAGGATCCCTTGAGCCCAGGAGTTTGAGGTTGCTGTGAGCTAGGCTGACACCACAGCACTCTAGCTCAGGCAAGAGAGTGAGACTCTGTCTCAAAAAAGAAAAAAAAAAAAAAGAAATGCAAATGGTGGGCCTCCGGCCAGACCTACTGAATCAGGATTGCTGGGCCTGGGCCTGCCCCATGAGTCTCACAGGGCTCTCAGTGATTCTGATGGGGCCTAAAGTTTAAGTCCTGAATTAGATCATTCCTCATGGGAAGGCCACAGCCTCCCTTGGGGATGGCAGAGACAGGTGCAGGCAGAGCACAGGTGAACTCTGGTTCCCTCCTTCAATGTCCCTTGGCTCCAGGCACTCCCTGACTTGAGAGTCACAGACTGTACTGTGTGCCTAGGGGCACGTCTTCCTCTGTTGTCTCGAGTCCTAGAGAGCAGGGCTTCCCTCAGTGCTGACCAGGCTGCTACCAAGGGACACTGCTTTGTTTCCAGAAGCCTTGTCATGTCTACCACACTCAGAGCCCTCCTTCTTGGCTTTCTCACTGTCTTTACGTCCTTTATGACTCAAATGTCACTCCCTCATATGGGCTTCCCAACCACTACCAAAAATTGGCATCCGCACCCCTATTCCTGGCACTTCCTATACCCCTGTCTTTCTCCATCACCTCAGTCAACACTGGGCCCATGTTTTACTTTTCATTTCATTTCCTGCCAGTCTCCCAGCCCCCAGGAGAATGTGAGGCTCCCAAAGGCAAAGGCTCTTCTCGTGTGTTGTTTATATTTCACCACTGCTTTCTCCGTGCTACGACATACAGGAGGTGGCCTATTTGTCACACGAGTGAAAGGTTTACATCACGTGACTCTGCACGGGTAGCTTCAGTGAAACTAATTGATGCAGCCAGGAATTAGCCCCTGACCCAAAGGCAGCTTCCCATTGGTTGGCCAATAGCCTGTGAGAGGTTGGCACAGAAGCTTGGTCACAGTGACAGGCTGGGCCCTGCCAGCCCTGCAGGTGGGCAGCCTGTGAGATCCTGAGAGGGAAGCTGGCAGCAGGATGGGGCTGAAGAAGAGGAGCACAGAGAAAGGGCGCAGACGCTGTGGTAGAGAGACACTCGTCAGTAGGAACAGAAGTCATGGAAGTGGAGATAGAGAAAGGATGAGTCATCTCATGGGGGGAAACCCTGATAATCCCAGGGAATGACTCAGAAACTGCGGTCGAGATATGAGAGCCGCTTCGGGACTTCTAGAGCTGCCCTTATATCCCGAATGTCCTGAGTATCTGCAGAGCCACTGTATGGCTGGTTCCCTTTTAGTTCTCTGCACATGCTAAGAACAGCTTGCCACTAATCAGGATAACCTGAGTGTCCTGATTACCACGTCCACCACGTCCCTGACAATGTGAGCTTGAGGACTATCGATGGCCCTTGCCTGGCAGGGGTTCCCAGTGAGTGGGCTGGGCTGGCCCTCACTTCCCTCGGGGAAGGCACCTACTTGGAGGTAGAAGTTCTCAAGTCGGACTGGGGTAGATGTCCTTGCTCTTTCCAAGCAGCAATGCTCAGCTGAGGAGTTTCCCTTCAAAGTGCGGCAATGTTCCCGGAAAACGTGTGCAGTTCCATTTTATTTTATTTTACTTTTTTATTTTATTTTTTTATTTTTGAAACAGAGTGTCACACTGTCACCCTGGGTAGAGTGCTGTGGTGTCATCATATACCTCACTGCAGCCTCAAACTCCTGGGCTCAAGCGATCCTTCTGCCTCAGCCTCCTGAGTAGTTGGGACTACAGGCATGTGCTATCACACCAGGCTAATTTTTATATTAAATATTTTTAGTAGAGATGGGTCTCGCTCTTGCTCAGGCTGGTCTCGAGCCCCTGAGCTCAAGCAATCCTCCAGCCTCGTCCTCCCAGAGTGCTAGGATTACAGGCGTGAGCTACCACACCCGGCCAGCAGTCCCTTTTTAAATGCACGCTTTCTGAGGCCGGGCGCGGTGGCTCACGCCTGTAATCCTAGCTCTCTGGGAGGCCGAGGTGGGCGGATAGCTCAAGGTCAGGAGTTCGAAACCAGCCTGAGCAAGAGCGAGACCCCATCTCTACTATAAATAGAAAGAAATTAATTGGCTAACTAATATATATAGAAAAAATTAGCTGGGCATGGTGGCGCATGCCTGTAGTCCCAGCTACTTGGGAGGCTGAGGCAGCAGGATTGCTTGAGCCCAGGAGTTTGAGGTTGCTGTGAGCTAGGCCAGTGCCACGGCACTCACTCTAGCCTAGGCAACAAAGTGAGACTCTGTCTCAAAAAAAAAAAAAAAAATGCACGCTTTCTCTTTAATATTGTGCAGAAACAAGGTCAGAGCAAGGCCTTGTTGCTAAGCCAAGTCAGCAAACAAAATCCCATGTTTGCTGTTCGTGTGGCCCTGGAATGGCTCCTTTGAGGCAGGCTGGGGTGGGGTGGGGGAGTTGGAAGGCAGAGCTTGTATAGGGGGAGGATGTCATTCCTGCCTCTCCCTCGACAGAGACCTGTTTATTGCTTGCTCCACCACAGGGTGTGGCCCCCTTCTTACCTGCATGTCAGCCAGAGTGTCCAGCAGCGGTCTACACTTCCCTCTTAGAAATGAAAATCCCAGGATTAGATCTGGGTGTGGTTAAAATGATCCCAGTAAGCTTAAGAGATGCGGAGTATGTGAGAATTTAAAGCTCACAGTGGTTCTCTATCACTTGTAGAACACGTTAAAACAAAAATGAAAAAGTAGTAAACAGGCTGGGTGTGGTGACTCACGCCTGTAACCCTAGCATTCTGGGAGGCCGAGGTGGGAGGATTGCTTGAAGCCAGGAGTCCGAGGTTGCAGTGAGCTATGATGATGCCACTGCATTCTAGCCAAGGCGACAGAGCAGGAGCCTGTCTCACAAAAATGAACAGAAAAAAAAAAACAAAAAACCCACGCCCCCAAACACAGAAAAAAACCCTGTGCCATTGTTCTGCTTCCAAAATCATTTCGGTAGAGTGGGGAGTTTTATTTTAAAGGGAATGAAAAATGTGTATTTTAATCATATGTTCAAAATCACTATAAAAAATTTAAAAGCACTTGCTTATTTATATATAAAGAGGAATGCCATTTTCACATATCCATAGTGTAGAAGTGCAAGTGTCTCATTGAAAATAGTGAAAGATGGTATTATGTGCCAAGTTTTAATTAAACAATTTATTGTCAACTTGCCAAAAGTGGCTTTCGGTCTTCTTTTTTTTTTATTTTGGCATATTATGGGGGTACAAATCTTAAGGTTTCAATAAATGCTCTTTCCTCCCCTCCCCCCACGAGTCTGAGTTTCCAGCATGACCATCCCCCAGATGGTGCACATCTCACTCATTATGTATGTATATACCCACCCCCTCCCCCTCCCCCCTCCCACCTGCCCAATACCCTATTACTGTAGTACCTGTGTGTCCACTTAGGTGCTGCTCAGTTAATACCAGTTTGCTGGTATTAATACCAGTGAATATATGTGGTGCTTGTTTTTCCATTCTTGGGATACTTCACTTAGTAGTATGGGTTCCAGCTCTAACAAGGAAGATATAAGATGTGCTATATCACCGTTGTTTCTTAGAGCTGAATAGTACTCCATGGTATACATATACCACACTTTATTAATCCATTCTTGGATTGATGGGCACTTGGGCTGTTTCCACAGCCTTGCAATTATGAATTGTGCTGCTATACACATTCGAGTGCAAATGATTGCTTGAGATCCAGCCATCGTGTCCACATTCCAGGTCGCCTAGCCTTTCCAGAAGTGATACGTGATACTTCTACCTCCATTCCCTTTGTTAGAACGTAGACATGTGGCTACTTCTGTCCACGAGGGAGGCTGGGAAATGTGGTACTTGTTCTGTGGCTCTGTATCTGGCTAGAAAGGGGAAGTCTATTGCTAATAAAGAAGAAAACAGATACAGGGGCTACTAGGGGTAGCAGTCAGTGTCCTCAGGGGTTGGACGCTACAAATATTCAGGAGAAAATGCTTTTTAAAATTAAGCTATATTAATGATGATGACTTTCCTAAGAAGGTCAGGGGACTCTCATTTATTCCTCTAAGGCATAAAATAGCATTGCCACTGGTCAGAGTGGAGGGTAATTTCCCCCAAAGAGGCAATGCTTGCTAGAAATGGAGAGGAATGGACTCTCAGAACAGAGTCGGGGCTCACCTCCGGCTGGCTGGTGTTAGTGGTGACACAGAAGACACACATCGCCGTCCCCTGCAGCAGCAGCTCCTGGCACCAGCGGCCCAGGTCACCTGTTTCTTATCTCTTGGAATCAGTACAAACCATGAGTTTTGATGACTCGAAACTTGACCCGTGGGGAATTTTCAGGAGCCTGCAGGTTTGTAAAATCAAACGAGCACCTGAGGGTGAGGAGACACATCTGTGTCCTCCAGCGGAGTGGGTGGCTGATGCAGAAAAGTCTGCTGTGCGTCAACCTCGGGGGTGGGCCAGAGCCACACGCGTCATACGGTAGAACTGATACCACGAAAGAAAAACAAAGATGAGTGGTCAGAAATCAAATTTTATCTTTAGTTCGCGAAAAGTGGCTTTTAAATGATTCTTACTTTTCCCCAGATGAAACTATAATTTGAAAACTGATCCACTCGTGTGTTTGTTCATTCACTAGGCCAAGCATTGATTGGGTGTCTCTGAGCACTTCACGGGTATCCAGAGATGACCTTGAAGAAAGCTTGATCAATTCTGATTGATTTGCAGTTGTCTATGGTTTTCTAGGGACACTGTAAGTTTCTTGGCTTTTTAGTAAGCCCAGAAGGCAGTATAGTGGGAAGAGCATTGAGTTAGCCTCTGGTGTTTTCCAACACGAACAACCAATTCTCTGTGGACACCAAAGGGATTTCCTATAACTCAGTCACTTCTGACAATAACTACTCAGAGTCGGCACAGACCCCCTCCCCCACTCCAGATGCAAGTCTTGGGCCTCTGGTACTTCTCACTGTCCTGGCTACAAATCAGGGGTCCCCACCACCCCCTCCTCTTATTGCATGATTTGATACAATGGCTCCTAGAACTCAGGGACACACTTTACTTATGTTTGTCCCAGATGCGCCACCCTCCTGGCACCTCAATGTGTGCACCAGCCCAGAAGGTCATCAAGTCTCATTGCTCAGGAGTTCTTTTCATAGAGCTCACTCCCCGGCACCCCCTCCCATTCCTGGAGGTTGGTGGGTGGGGCTGAAAGTTTCAACCCTCCAATCTCTTGGTCTTTCTGGTGACCAGCCCCATCCTGACGCTATCTAGGGGCCCCACCCTAAGTCACCTCATTAGCATAAACCCAGGTGTAATCAAAAGTGGTGACTCATGAATAACCAGACACTCCCATCAGGACATTCCAGGGGTTTTAGGAGCCTTGGGCCCCCCCTGCAACCAGGGACGAATACACTTACTGTACCACAGTTAGGGTCCCTGAGCTCAAGTCAGCCCCTGTATGACCTTGGGCAAGTCTCTTAATCTGTTTGGGTCTTAGTTTCCTCAACTGTGTGATTTAAGGTTGAGTTAGATAAGGGCTGTCAAGTCAAACGCCTGCAGTGACCAGGCATGTGACATGAGAGAAGCGGACCTGTCTTCGGAAAAATAGAGGCAGAGGTCTGTTTTGCTTTCATTTAACTCAGGTTTAAGAGAAACAGCTGTGCAAATCCCTTAGTAACCGGTCACCAACACTCAGCTTCAACACCAGAGAAGCCACAGGGCATTGTGAGGACTAGAGTAAAAAGGAAGAGGACACCTTCCAGGTGGGGCTGGCTTTGCTTATCTCTAGTTAGGAATGTGGGACATGTGCCACCCGACCTTTGGAGTTTTTAAGAGAATTGAGAAATATGGATTGTTTTTCCTGTGTGAAATCTTCTGATGTTTAAAGTTTGAGCAACTAATTTAGAACTTTTTAAAAAAAAAAAAAACCTTCTCCTTTCAACCCTGCGTAGGCCAAACTAAAACAAGTTTGGTTTGTAGAGCCGCCTGTTTATGATTTCTGGGTTACACTGTAATCGTTAGAGCGGTAGTTTTAAAGCTGAGATTTATGAACCTACTGAGAACTTCATCAGGTCTACCCCCCTGAAATCAAAGACTAAATTTTGTGAGTGTGCATTTTTGGGGGGAGAAGACTCATAAATTCCATTCGAGTCTTTTTTTTTTTGAGACAGAGTCTCACTTTGTTGCCCAGGCTAGAGTGAGTGCCGTGGCATCAGCCTAGCTCACAGCAACCTCAAACTCCTGGGCTCAAGAGATCTTCCTGACTCAGCCTCCCCAGTAGCTGAGACTACAGGTGTGAACCGTCATGCCTGGCTAATTTTTTGTTTCTATTTTTAGTTGACTGGCTAATTTTTTTTCTATTTTTAGTAGAGATGGGGCGGGGGTGGTGGTCTCACTCTTGCTCAGGCTGGTCTCGAGCACAAGCGATCCTCCCGCCTCAGCTTTCCAGAGTGCTAGAATTACAGGCATGAGCCACTGTGCCCGGCCCCATTTGAGTCTTAAAAGAGTCCATAACCAGCAAACTTTTAAGCGCTATCAATTAGCCTGGCACAGGTTTCCAGCATTAACTTCAGAATGCCAAGCAATTAATGATGATGTAATCAGACACTTCATTCATTCACTCACTCATTCATTCCACAATAGTTATTGAGCATTTTAATACATACTAGGCATTTTCGAGGCACTGGGAGTAGAGAAGCAAGTGATAAAGACAAAGTCTTTGTTCTCACGAAATGGACACTCTACTGGAGGGATACAGATAATATCTATAAAAGCAAAAATGTACATATTATGTCAAGTCATGATGGGGCCTGTGCAAGTTAAGAGTCTCAGGGTGGGGCAGAGGGACATTTTAAATATTACCTGAGTAGAGACCTGAGTGGAGGAAGGGAGCAAGCCCCGTAGTCACCTGGAGAGAACATTCCAGAGTGAGTCAAGCAAAGACAAA
Source organism: Mirza zaza (assembly GCA_008750895.1). Taxonomy (NCBI): domain Eukaryota; kingdom Metazoa; phylum Chordata; class Mammalia; order Primates; family Cheirogaleidae; genus Mirza; species Mirza zaza. The sequence continues at coordinate 27,425 of VSMD01037120.1, forward strand.
GGCCCCGGGGGCAGGTGCACGGAGTGGTCTGTTTGTGGACTAGCAAGGTTAGATATTCCTGCAAATGGAATTAGAGAGAGCCTTTGAGAATTGTTTTTATAAGAGAAGGAATTCCTTCAAATTGTTTGCAATGATTTTATCTCCTTATATTGATAAAGCCAAGCTTAGAAGCAGATCTAAGAGAGGAGGCCCACTCCCACCATCGGCCCTCACTGGACATTGGCTCCATCTTTCCTGAGAGCTGTCCAGTCAATTTAACAAGAGCTATAAAACCGTTCGCGCTCCTTGACTTAGCGTATGGAGGGTTCCAAAGCAAAACACTCTCTAGCTGGGACAGAACGTTGAGACATATTCTTGTGGTTCAGGTCAATGGCCACCTCCTAAAGAGACCTCGCCTGGCTGTCTGGGCTAAAGTTGCATGACCTAGTGATGCAGGATGCATCCTCCGGCTTTGTGCTCTGCACACTGTTCTACGTACCTTCTTAGAGAGTCTTCTTACTTTATTTACTTGTTTATTGTCTGTCTTTCCCCATCACAATGTTGGCTCCTTGAGGAAAGGGACCGTGTGTGTATTATTAATATTTCCTTTGGTGCTTAGAGCTACTTCTGGTTCATCTTAGTTCCTTAGTATATATATTTTTAGCGAATGACAAATACATTTGCAACAATCAGCAATCTGTGGCGTCTGGACCTCTGTAGCTCATCTGGGTGTCGTTGCTGGAAGCCACCCTGAACAAAGGATCTCACACCCAGAAAATGAGACACAGAACCTGATGGCTGCGTTCATTCGAATCTCAACAGGACAGCGGTATTATTTAGGGCCCCAGGACAAGGGTTGCTCTGGGGAAGGAGGGGAGCCTGCATTGCTTCCACTCCTTGAAGAGTTCCCCATATTCCTATATCCCTGCTTCTTCCCTCTCCTTTCTGGTCTTTTTGCTTCTTCTAGGGAATGAGGGCTGGTAGCCAGGTGGACAGGCAGGAAATCTCTGTCTCTCATATCTTTTTCTCTGGTAGGTATAGGGCCCTTAAAGAGGAGGATCTCATGTATGGAGGGTGGGCTGGAGAGAGCAGTCACTTAGGACATGCAGATTTGCGATTGCTTAATTCTTGCATCATTTTCAACATACAGCTCACAGAATAGCTCAGGATGAAGAGGATAACGTGTCTCCTAGATTCCACAAAACTGGAACCTAGCATCTGGACACCAGTGGGAAGGTTGCAATGCTGTTATCAACATGCAGTTGGTTTCTGTTGGGTTGGTGTGGAAATGCAGTCTTACTTCTACTTACTAAAGTAAGCCTTCAACTAAATACCTAGGGTTGTTGCTCTGTTATGTCTAATATACTACTTTACTGTGTATGAGGATAATAAAAGTGTGGCTATTGAAATGAAGGCTACAAATCCACTTCTTTTTATGTGTTCTTGTGGAAAGCCAAGACTTTTAAGGATTTTTTTCTTGTCATTCATTTTCTGACAATCTAAATTACTTAAAATATACATGTCATTGGTAATAATCACCCAAATTTATTGAGCACCTGCTATGTCCCTGTTCTGAGTGCCTTACATTAACGTGACAATCCTAAGAGGTGGTTACTATTCTTCTCCTTTTTCCTTTTTCATTGATAAAACAAGTAAGGCACAGAGCAGTTAAGCAGCTCGTCCAAGGTCAACCAGCTGGAAGTGACAGAGCCAGGAAATGTACCCAGAAAATTTGGCTGTAGCATCCACATTCTTAACCATTCCTGCTATCACGTCTGTAGTTAGAACTGGACACACCTGAAGATTTAGTTTTAGTATGCAGAGTCAAATCATTCTAATGTATGGCCTTTGCTGGTAGAGCTAGCTAGGTGCTGAGTTAAGTGACTGGGCAACAAAACCAAGTGCTGTTGAAGATATGGAGCAAGAGAAACTCTCATTGCTGATGGGAATGCAAAATGGTGCAGGTTAGGGTTAGGGTAGATGGTTTCTTTTTTTTTATTTCCTTCCTTCCTTCTTTTTTTTTTTTTTTTTTTGAGACAGAGTCTCACTCTGTTGCCCTGAGTAGAGTGCTGTGGCATCAGCCTAGCTCACAGCAACCTCAAAATCCTGGGCTCAAGAGATCCTCCTGCCTCAGCCTCCCGAGTAGCTGTGACTGAAGCACACGCCATAACACCTGGCTAATTTTTTTATATTTTTAGTAGAGACGGGGTCTCGCTCTTGCTCAGGCTGGTCTCAAATTCCTGGCCTCAAGTAATCCTCCCACCTCAGCCTCCCAAAGTACTAGGATTACAGGTGTGAGCCACCTGGCTGGACTTTGTATCATTTTTCTTAAAGATGACACCTCCCACCCCCCACCAAACCTGGAAGCGACCCTGCCCAAACTCGTGCTCTCAGCAACAGTGATACTCTGGCTCTAATTTTGAAGGTTCAACAGTCCTTCAGAAAGTGAAAGGAGAAATGGGGCTCTGAGGCCTGCAGAAGCCTGAGTTTCCAGAACTTTTGAAAGTGCCGTAGGTGCCCTCTACTACAGGAGGGAGGCTGACAGGGCGGTAGCACAGCAAGGCCCCCAAGAGAGGGGCACCGGCACCCTGCAGTGGGGGTGGGGCATGCCCATGTTTGCAAAGACCAAAAGAGTGGTGGGGACAACTTATACATCACTTGGCCGTTGTGATGTATGGTAGCTTGCAGCCTACCCAAGCCTGCAGCCTACCCAAGCCTGCATTTCCAAGGAAATCTCAGTGCAAAGGGTATTTTGGATGCTGCCTCAGGCGAGGATGCAGTATGAGGGAGAAGCGAGGCTGCCCAGCCTCCCCGGGGCTCTTGAGCAGAGGATGCAGAAACATGGCCAAAGGCAGGTGCCACTGGTGTGCTTGGAGCCAGGGCTGGGGCTCATCGTGTCCTCTGTGATCCCAGACCACCCAACCTCCTTCATTCTGGCTTCAGGGAGATCCAGCAGCTGCAGGGCTAGAGCCTGGCTTTCCTTCAAGAATTTGTCTCCTTTTGTGGTTTTCACTTTTTCACCTGATGTCTGGACTGCAAATGATAGGAGCCGATGCAGTGTTTGTTCTCCCCACTAAACAGAGAGATTGCATTAGTAGCAGGCAACATGGTCTCACCAAGCTCCAGGAATGCTGCTCTCCCCAGCTCCCCTTGCAGGCACCAGGGCTCACTGCCTGGAGGAAGGTTCCCTCAGCAACAGGCTCACAGAGGAGGCTGCTTTGCTCAGACTGGTGCAGAGAAAGGACTGATGTACCCACTGACTCCAAGATTAAAAAAAAAAAAAATTATGGTTCAAAGAAAGCAAGATCTCATCTGGAACTCTAATAAGCAGAGAGAAGGAAGAAGGCAAATAGCCATGAGTCTAGCAATAGCCTGGCCAGGCTGCCTGGGGTCTCTCCCAGAGTTACCTGCCTCTGGCTTGTGAGAGCAGGGCCCATGGGTTATTCCTGGGCCTCTCTCTGTCTCCCCCTCTGAATGAACAGCACACACCAGCGTGACTGCATACACACAGCCCGTGCTACCCTCCCATGTGACCACAGGCACATTCTGTGCACGATGTACACACACAATAAAATTCTGTACACACAATAAAATAAGTAGCATTTAGAATAATGTTACAGGCTGAATTGTCTCCTCTCTGGAGAGAGGCCTCAGGAGAACCCAAGTGCCTGACACTTAGATCTCAGACTTCTGGCCTCCAGAACTGTAAGAAGTGAAGTTTTGGTTGTTTAAGCCATGAATCTGAGGTTCATTTGTTATGTTATCCCTAGAAAACAACATAGAGGATGACAGCAAGGTCATTGCATTGGACATCAATAAGCAGGAAAATATGCACCTTTAAGACCATGTTGCCTTATTCTAACCCACTGATTGCCAAGGATTTCACACTTGGGATCTTGCAGCCTGGTCCAGGCCAGCTGTGGCTTCCCTCAGAACCCACAGTGACTCTTGCCCAACTCCTCTGCACCTCAGCACCCCATGCCGAGTTCCCACGCTTGCCATCATCCCTGATATTCCTAGAGTTTTTTTAGCCTGTGGAGTTTTCTTTTCCCCTTATGCAAGATCTTCACCATAAAACAGGAAAGAAAGGAAAATGAGCAGACAGTAGTTTTTCTTAAATACAGAATAGGACCTACATCTGGAAGGGGGGGTTAAGACCTGCATCAGGTGATGGGCTAGGTATTAGAAAAGGGGGAACAAAGTTGCTCCAGCAGAGAGGGAGGATCTAGCCTGGGAGAAAGAACCTGGAAGAAGTGAGAGAAGGTCGCAGGAGAAGGAATAACCTACAGAGGTGAATGAGTGCACAACCTCCAGGCAGCGCTAGCCAATGGCACTTTTGGGGGTGATGGAATGTTCTATCTCTGCACTGTCCAATATGGTAGCCACTAGTCATGTGTGGCAACTGAACACCTGAAATGTGGTTAAATGTGACTGAGGAAGTGAATTCTTGATTTAATTAAGTTTTAGTTTTTTTACATCAAAATATAAATGGCCAGCATGATTTTGGAGCTCATGGCTTGCCTGCCCAATAGCTACCTTTCTCCTTGCTCACAAATCCCAATTTTGTTCAAGCAGTCAGAAGCCGCATGCTTCAGGGGAGACTGAGCTCCTTCTAAGCCCTGTGGGCAGAGGTGAAACTTGATTAGTCTAAGCCAGTTGTGGTAATTATATTCCTATTGCTTGTATTTGGGTTATGTGTAGGCAAATGGTGCAAATCCAGCCAAGGACATAAGGGGAGTCTGCTGGAGGATTCTAGAATGCTCTTCTTGATCTTAAAAACGATCATAAAGAGGAGATGGTCCCTCTTCTGGCCATTAGATTTTTTTTTTTTTTTTTTTGAGACAGAGTCTCACTCTGTTGTGCCATGGCATCGGCCTAGCTCACAGCAACCTCAAACTCCTGGGCTCGAGCGAATCTCCTGCCTCAGCCTCCTGAGTAGCTGGGACTACAGGCATGCGCCACCATGCCCAGCTAATTTTTTTAAAAAAATATATGTAGTTTTTAGTTGTCCAGCTAATTTCTTTCTATTTTTCTGGTAGAGATGGGGTCTTGCTCTTGCTCTTGCTCAGGCTGGTCTCAAACATCCGCCCACTTTGGCCTTCCAGAGTGCTAGGATTACAGGTGTGAGCCACCATGCCCAGCTGGCCATTAGATTTTTGTGTGAAGATGTGAGGCTTAGAATTGCTGCCACCATCTCATGCCCAGGATGGGACAAAAACCAGTATGCTGAGGATGGTATGGCAGATCTAAAAGATGGAAAGAACCTGGGTCTTCAGTGATGTTGCCAAGCCACATCAGAACCAACCTTGGGATAGCACCACCCCCTTTATTAGAGAAGATACTTGGATCTTCTGTGAAATACAGTTACAAGTATTCTTTTGGGAATGGCAAATATGTGGCATTACAGCTTGTATTTCTGCCACAAAATACAGCACCCTTTCTCATTGTTCTTCTCAAACCATTGTTCAAGCAGTCACTACCAATCAACTGGAGTTAAGAGGCTAGATAAAAATCTGTGTACTAGTCCTGCCCCAGGGCAAAAGAACACAACCATCTGATTTGCCACAAATTCCTCCACAAACATTTTCTTTACCTTGGCCCTGGCTAACAATTGGAAAGTGTTCCTGTAAAATCAACAATTTACATCAATATTATGACACCAGCCCGAAGACACAATTCAAATAAGCCTGAATCAGAGAAACAGGTTTTCTCTATACCCAACGACATAAAAAAGTGCTAATTACTTAAGGGTCAGTTCATGCTTAGAAGGGAAGTCAGTCACACGGCAATCTTTATTTGAATATAATGGAGCAAAAAATGCTCTTTTATTAATCTGATGTACATTAAATATCTTTGCAGCTGTTACATGAATATTAGTTATCTGGCATATAAACATATACACACTTCCACATTTGACAGATTTATGCTGTACACGAGCCATCCCACATGGAGCATGCCCTTTCACGAGGATACACATGGCTGTCTCGGGATATGTGTGAAAACACACTCGCTCAAATGTTTTGGCAATTGGAAATCAGACACAGAAGAGCATACCAGAAAGATGAGTTCACAACAGCACCAGCTGTACTTAAGATGAAAACTCCAGAAACCTGAAACAGAATTTATTGGGGTTCACTCATGCAGCACATATATGCAGTACAATAGGGGTAACTGGAACATACATAGCAGGAGATCTTACAGAGCATTAAAAACAGGGGGAAAAAAAAGAAAGAAAGAAAAAGAAAGGAAAAAGAAAACAAAGGAAAACAATCCAAACACCCAAACCAAGGACAGGACCATTGCCAAGATATTGTTGAAAAAGAGTGGATTGTAGGTTTAGCATATGCCCTAAATAGAAGTCCACCTGAAAAAGAAAACTCTTCTAGGACTTACTTTATTTGTGGTATCTAGATATTAACAAAGGACATATGATCTGTTCAATATGTTCCTGGGTCAGGGTGAGAATACACAATTGCATTTTGAATGCTAAGAAAGTACATTATCAAAGAAAGAACATTTCTGTTTCCTCCTGACCGGCTTAGGACATAGATTTGGTACAATGAATCTGTAACAATAGCAGTGGAAATGAAATTAAGCCAATCTGTCAAGTTCTACCTAGGCAGGCCTGATGAATGTCAAAGGCAGGGAAAGACTTTCCTTCTTGGATGACTACTTGGCCATCAGAGGGGAGACCATTCGTAACTTCAAACTAGTTTATTTTTGTTTCCATAGCATACAGTAGCCAATTCACATTCTCCCTGAAGGAACGACACCCATAGAAAATGTTGGGTTCTCTGCACGATGGGTCCTGTTCTGAGCCAATACAAATGCTGAAAGAAACCCTTTTTGTACCGCGTGAGGTTGCTAAGTCTTTCCTTCCTGGGACTTGGGAGTAACGCTGATCCACAAACCCATGGGACTCACGCAGTGTGGCTTGGGTCTATGCAGCAAGAGGCCAAGCATTCTCCAAGGCTCTCAATAGCCATGTACTGGTAAATGTTTAACAACCGTCTGGGGCGGTAGGAGGAGTATGATGTAGTGTTTGTCAATTTCTGGGCTGTAAAAATGACTACCCTGGCTGACCTCAGGCTACAGAAGTGATGTGACTGAACCCAGAGTAGGGAAGCCGTGTGCAGCAGTGCACCACGACACAGTGTTTCTACCATGCGGATATGATAAGCTTGTATTACCTCAAGGGCACAGATAATAATAAAATGTAGTAAAATAAGTAGGAAGTGAGTTTTGAATATATATTGCCTTGGTCTTAAAATATAATTGATACAATTATATGTAATTTTTGATAATGGCTACGTTTCCCAACTGACTCTTAAAATTCCTGAAACTTCAAAAACTGCCCCTGATGAACTGGTTTGAGCCTGTGCCCTCTCATTACCGGTGTTAGATGATGTTAGCCCCTGTGGACAGGCTGGCTCGCCCTCCAGGCACCTGAAAGTTGCTTAGGACGCTGCATCCCTACTGCAGGTGTAGGTTGTTAGCTTGAGTTCAACCCTGTCTGAGTCCGAGCGAAGGGCTGAAGGCTTTCTTCTCCTAGTCCTGGGCACTCCTGGCTCTAAGGGGAGTGAGAATGTGGTAGGATGAGCAGAGAGCAGGCAACCTCTGCAACTTTAGCATTCAAATATGAATGGAAGGCACCTAGCCTTTACCACCAAACAGGACCCTCTGCAGACTTGGAGAGGTGCCCTCTGCCTCCACTGGTCAATGCATTGTGAAAACCTGGCTGGGGACGGCCTCATCTTTCAGGAGTCAAACGTTAACCTTTCAGATTTCTGCCCCAGATGGGCTGCTCCGATTCCACGCCAGCCGTGCCCATGCTATTAGGGTGCAGACGGTGAGAAGCAGGTAGAAATCCAGCCCTGTGCAGGGAGCTGTGTTAAAGCCGATGGTGCACATTCCCCTGCACCCATTCCTGTTCTCCACCTTCTCCATCCTCAATGCATGGATTGGCACATTCTTGGGGAGTCCCAAGTCTCCCATTAAAGCAAGGCTTGGCCTTGCCTCTATACACTGCTAGAGTCAAGAGGTGACAAAAGAAGGAAAAGAGGAAGAAGAAAAAAAGGAGAAGAAAGGAAGAGAGTGTGTACTGCCCCGAGGAGGGAAGCAAGGGAGAGATGGGGAGAAGGCAATGGGCTCTCAGAGAGGGTAGAGGGGCACCGACAACCACCCTCTCTCTGTTCTGCCTCCCTGGAGGCCCCAGAACCTTAGAAGTCCTTTGCAACTTTGAGACACTTTGCAACACCGTGACCAGTTTTAAACTGAAACTTGAAAATGCCACTGGCTGTCAGACCCTGTTTTCAGGGTGACTTATCTGCTGAAGCTAGAGAAGGGGGAAGCTGCTCTAGGGTGTCTGCAGAGATGGTTTGACTCAGTCACAAATCTTTAAAATCAGAAAGGAAACACCTGGGAGGCGGAGGCCAGGGCCGTGGCAGCAGCTTCAGGCCGGCTGACTTGGCTCTGGAGTAGGTGTCCTCAAACTATGGCCCACCAAGAGCCACATGCACCTCTCCGGGTGTTTTTGCTGCAGCTGCCTGTCCTGCTTAGCAGCCGACTTGTCCTGGGCCCACAGTGCGCATGTGTGGAATGTGCGCCGCACTCTCCAGGCCCTCCAATGGTCTGAGGGACAATGAACCGCCCCCCATTTAAAAAGTTTGAGGACCCCTGTGTCTGGAGAGAAACTCCAGTGCTGCCCGCCCGGCCACAGACTCCTCAGCCCCAGTCTCTCATTTCGGGCTATGGAAAGAACACCCCAGAAAAAATCAGAACTTTAAAAATGAACATTTCCAGAAAGATGGGGCTACCTTTGCTGATTCTTGTCCTTGAATAATATCTCAGTGCAATTTCCTGCTGAGATAATTTAAAGCAATAGCATATGCATGGTTCCATTCTTCTCATTTCCAAGTACTAGTTAGTAGTTCCTCCAACAAGTCCAGGCAGTTGAGGTGCTTTCTCCCCCTGTCAGAGGTAATTATTATTGAATAGTTCCTGCACTGCCTGATGTAGGCTATTATTTGTTTTAAACCTGGAGAAATAACACTCAGTGTTTATGGGGGTAGGGGCACGGAAGGAGAGGTTCACATGTAATGGGGGTCAATGGCAGAGTGTTTTTTCTCTTTCGTTCTTCCTGTTTTCCTTGCTGTTAAGTCCCGCAAAGGGTTAATTACTTGCATGCAACTCAGCGCCTCAGCACCTAGCACTCCGGAGATGCTCAATAGTTATTGGATGATCACAGTACATGACAAGAGATCAGTGAGTGCCCTGCCCAGCTCTCTCCCCCACCCAACCCTCCTACCCTTAAACAAGATCCTGAAGGGACATTTCTCAAAAGAAGACATACAAACAGCCAACAGGTAGGCCCATGAATTCTTGTAACTCAAAATCCTGGGATTACTAAACTGTATCTAGGTGCTATGTGACAAAGACCGAAGGAAGCTCTGGCAATGGCTCTGTGACTGGTTGGTGAGAGACTGTTGACAAAGGGAATGGTCAACATTTACAGCAAAAGAATTACAAGGAGAACCGTCATTCCATACCTGAAACAATGAAGGGATACACAATATATCTAGGAGATACTGACAATTTTCTTTTGTCTATATTACACAGATTACAAGAGAAGCTTTACTCAAAACACACACTTTGCTCAGCAGAAACAAAAACTGTAAGAAACGTATAGTCCACTTCAGAGTACCCTGCTGAGTAGGTTTGTTGTTGTTGTTGCAACATGACTGGTGTTTATGTAGGTTTGGTAACTGGACTAAATTTGGCACAAAATGGGGATTAAAGGAAAACCTAATATATGACCGACATGCCCCTTAACAACAATGTACCAGTTGTCTTTCTGCGATACCAGATGATGGCCAAATTCAGACATTCCTGGCTTTAGAGCCTTCAATGCATGAACAGGTAAGGTGCTTTTACTAAAGAAATAGCTAAAGGCCATTTTGATCTTAAACAGAAAAAATTGGAGAATATCATATTCTATTTTGGTTGGCAGAAGGGACCAGAAAGTATTCCCATGCAATGCTCTGGAAATGATCCCAGAGTTTAGAAAGTCTCTACCATAACCTAATCTTCTCACTGAAGCCTTATCAATGGTATCTTTGGACTCTGCCTTCTGTCACTACATTTCTTTTCCCACCTCCTCATGGATCTCTGAAGATATCCTGAAAAACAGCTAAGCAGTTTTTGGTGTAAACATTAACTCTGGTTTGGTGAGATTCATAACTTTGCCAACTTAGGTAAAATCACTGAAAAACTCTGTTTCTGAAAGCCTAGGTTTACTTCAGGCCATGTTTCAAGAAAATAGTGAAATAAACAAGAGGGCTGTAGGATACAGCTTTTGAGATAGTATTGTGATCAAAGAGTCTTCCATCTGTCAGGGTGGGCCCCTTTCCTGCCCGGCGACGACTGTCAAACGGGCATTGAGTAGCGATAACGTTCAGACCCTGAGAAGCTGGCAGCACAATCAACATGGGAACTGTGCTTTCTGGCCTGTTCCAGGGGGGCTTCCCAAGCAACTTCCTGAACACTTTTTATGCTTGCCTATTTCCTAATTTTCCATTTTATACACTAAACCTATTCAGTGCTTATAAAGATGGGTTTAGCATCACAAGAAAGCAAATGATAAGATGAAGCAATTTTCATGACAATACTCTAGAATCTCAGAGAGCAAGCCAGTCCCAATCCTTTACCATGCACATTGCGAAACTGAGAACCAGAGACGTTCGGTGACTTCTGTTCTCCCCAAGAGGCCAGACTTGGGTCTCACTGCCACTTAGTGGTGAAGGTTGGGCCAGGACTCATGTACCTTGTCTCTGAGGTCCGTACTGTGAGTTTGAGATGATTCAGGCAGCAGGACTGCATGTGAGTTGGGTGCCCTAAGACCCAATACCTGGGCCGCAACGTGATACAGACAGAATTTATAATTTGGAGCAGCTGTGTTCTCTCTTTTTCTTTTCTTACCAAGAAGATTCAGTGGTAATAAGACTTGGGAGCATTCTGCACTGATTCCAAAGGGCCATGGGGAATTTTAGTTAGAAAAAGAGTTAGATTTATAGGAGCAAGTGGGACCTTTTCCTAGGCTTTCATTTTTGTACAGACTTTCATTTTCCTTCTACTGTAGACGAAATGAGATGTTAGTTGCATGTTCAGGGGCCAGTGGCCTGCTGCACTGATACAACTGGGAGTTTCTGTTTAATTTACCAGCTGTATCTTACTCTCCAGCTAAATCCAGAACAAGCCAGACAGGCCACACCATACACTTTGGAAACAACTTAAGTGTGCCCTGTCTCAGAAAATCAAAGTGATGTACAATGTGAGGGAGACAGAGAAAAGTGCACAAAAGGTGGTGACCAAGAAGGTTTGTGACCACACACTGTCCAGGAGATTAGAATAGATCCTTCTTGGGCCACCAGGGAGGGATGCATTAGGTGACAAGAAGGCCAAGAATGGCCCTTCTAAAGGGGACACATAGTGTCAGTCTCATGAATGGGGGTTCTGCTGGTTTATCCTGGGCTGACCCAGCCCAGTGTTAAAATTCTGAATAACTGCGCTCTGCAGCTTGGGGGATATTTTATGCATGTAGAACTCACACCAGACATCAGAAACATTTAAAAGGACTATCTTTATAGTCCAGTAAGCAAAGTTAACTATCAATCACAGAAGAATAGAGATAGTGACATCCATGCACATTTCTATCTTTCTTCTGATTGGATTGAGGGAGAGACAAATCTTTTTTTTTTTTTTGAGACAGAGTCTCGTGCTATCGCCCCCAAGTAGAGTGAAATGGTATGATCATAGCTCACTGCAGCCTCAAACTCCTGGGCTCAAGCCATCCTCCTGCCTCAGCCTCCCAAGTAGCTGGGACTACAGGCATGCACTACCATGCCCGGCTAATTTTTTCTACTTTTAGTAGAGATGGGGTCTCGCTCTTGTTCAGGCTCCTGAGCTCAAATGATCCTCCCGCCTCAGCCTCTCACAGTGCTAGGATTACAGGCATGAGCTATTGCACCCGGCCCACATCTTACTTTTACAGTTATTTCTGCGCATGCTACATTCAACCAAAAGACTTGCGCAGGTCCCCAAATGTTTTTAAGAAGACAATTCAAAGTATAGATAGGTGGGGAAATGAGTACATCTGGGAGAATAACATACAGGCCACTTTCTTGGGTTGTTTGACTGCTGTCTTTGTTCTACGATAATATGACAGGAGGCAGAAATGAGAGGAAGTTCTGTTTCTTTCCCTGCTTTGCTGGTATCTTTCAAATATATCTTGTCTAGCCCGTATCGATTTTCCTGCTTCCTGCCACCTTTGCAGTTTTGGGTTTGAGTTTTCCTGACGTTCTGGCCCTGAGCACACACCCCAGGGAACACGCCCTCTTCCTGCCACCCCCTCCCAACACCAGGCTGCCCCTCTGCAGACCTGGATTACTTCGAGGGGGAGTCGATTAATGGTTTAGGTTAATGAAAGAAGCTTTTCACATAGTCTGAGCTCTAGGAGGGATCATTAGGAAGGGGAGGGGGAGGCAGAGGAGGCCTCCGGGGAGTGAGGCCATCTCTGAATGTAATGAGTAGTGGAAACAAAAGCTTTCCCTTCCTGGAGGCTCCATGGCTGTGGCCCTGCTGGAAATGCCTAGAATAAGTCACAAGGATAACCCTCTAACAAGACAGCGAGAGTTAGAAAAGGAATATTGTTTAAATATGGGATTTATTCCTGGCTGCTGGTCATTGGCTGCAAGTCTACAAGGAGGCTTCAGATTTCAAAGAAGATGTGTAAAAGGATGGGCTTGGGGGAGGGGGAGCCTAAGAGGCGGGAAGGTAGCCTAGCTGACAGCTGGCCCGTGGGAACGTCCTGCTGACCTCTTTCTTCCAAGCCCAGGCAGATTCCAGAGGTAAAATGAGCAGCCAAGCAGCCACCAGGAGACGCTGCCCTGCCCGGTGTGCGAGACGCCCCCCAGGATGCAGGCGGGCTGCGATCTCATAGGCGGAGCCCGGGGTGCACTGACCACTGCTTCTGGGGAAGCTGGAGGGACAGGTCCTGCTTTGGTGATGCCAGCTGGGAAGCTGAATGTCAACTGGGGGGCAGGCAGAGTGGGGGCCGGGATGGGATGGTCCCACAGGAGAGAGGTACCAGAAAGAGGTACCGTGTTGCATTTCCAAATGGCTTATAGGTGTAAATTTCTTCCTAATTTGCAATTTACAACAACTGAGATATTCCCTGGCAATCTCTAGATGTGAGACAGTTCAGATGAATGGCAGAATCAGGTAGGCAGACACAGTTTTTAAGAAGCAGCTTTCTTTCCCTGAATCTGCTATCTGGCAAGATCAAGGGCAGCTGCGGGGCTGGGGGTTGTAAGTGGAGGCAGAAGCTCTCTCTGATCTCTGATTTTCGGACACTCTGAACCACATGCCACAATCACAGACACCGTTATGCTCCTTTTTCCTCATATTCTTCAGAAGTTTAACTGGGCTTTCTGACAGAAATATTGCTTTTGTGCAGCTCATTCAAACTTTTACTGCTAATCGCAGAGCCTTTATTTCTTTTGTCAGCAAAGTCACCTTAATTGTCTTGCCCGAAAGAGCCCCACCCAGCCCTGTTTGGTACCACATGGTTTTCTTTGAAAGGCTCTGCTGTAACAGCAAGAATTGCTGGGTGTCTTTTTCTAAGTAAACAGGAAATATCACTCTGTTTGAAAAAAAAAAAAAAAGAGAGAGAGAAAGAAAGAGAATCCCTCTCCTCAGCACAAATGCAATAATATGCCAACTTATATTTCCTGTTAATGTGGAATTAGGAGCAGGATCTCTTTCTTACACCAGCCCAGTCCTCTTAGCTTCTAAACCTTCAGTGAACAGAAGCCCAGGGCAGCCTGGTTGACTAGGGCATTTTAGACATGCTTCCACTGACTGGGGGGAGGCAGTAGCATCACAGTTAGAAAAGAGAACAATGCATGAAAATAAAACTTGTGTAATATCACATTCAGGGTGGCAAGATGATATCCATATGAAATTTTAAGTCACAGCGAGAGTTTATGGTCTGATAGTGGATCCTCTTTCTATATAGGAAAACTCTGAAGCCGAGGGCAGTCTGGAGAACTGACCCAAGGCAGCAGGAGGAGACACAGGAAGGATGGCTTTTGTTCCCCCGTTACATCAGAACCTGGGTTCGTGTGTCAGGCAGGCGCAGCCCCACGAGTCCTCCACACACGAGCACGGTGGAAGCCAGCAGGATGGGGATTGCTTTGGTGATGCCAACCAGGGAGCCGAATATCAAGTTGCCCAGGACGGCTGCTGCTTTGCACAGCGCATTCAAGAAGCCGAAGCCTGTTGCCCTGCGAAGGAAAGAGATACGGACAAGGTTGAGGCAATGACTTCCACGATTCCGACTCCAGACAAAAATGCCCTTTAGAGTTAACTGTCAATGATCTTCAAGTAGCTTGTGTTATATATCCTTGGAGCAAATAATTCAATGCTTGTTAGCAAATCTGGGGGTAGAGAATCCCAGCCCTGTTGACTTTCTTACCACCTCTGTTGGCCCTTATTCTGCCCATAAATTCCAATTTATTGTGAACAGAAAGAGAAAGAAAATCTCAGGGAGTAAGAAAAATCTCTTCTTTCTTGGCCCAATGGAATTGGAAAAAAGGGTCTCTTTAAACAAAACTATAATCCTACCCTATCCAAACCCTTCTCTCAACAAAGAAAGAGACATGAAGCACAGGTCATTAGAGAGACGCAGGTCACCTCTGCTCAGCATGGGAGAAGCTGGGCCACCTACCTGTCACCTCAAGCAAGGTGTAGAAAGGTTGGGATACAGAAATTAAGCAGCTTCTCATCTCTCTCTCTCTCTCTTTTTTTTTTTTTGAGACAGAGTCTTGCTCTGCTGCCTGGCCTAGAGTGCCATGGCATCAGCCTAGCTCACAGCAACCTCAAACTCCTGGGCTCAAGTGATCCTCCTGCCTCAGGCTCCCAAGTAGCTGGGACTACAGGCACATGCCACCATGCCCAGTTAATCTTTTATATTTTTAGTTGCCTGGCTAATTTTTTTTTCTATTTTTTGTAGAGACAGGGTCTCACTCTTGCTCAGGCAGGTCTCGAACTCCTGAACTCAAGTAATCCTCCTGCCCCAGACTCCCAGAATGCTAGGATTAAAGGCGTGAGCTCCTGGTCAGCTTCTCATCTCTTTACAAGAATGATTTGTTATTTTGTTTTGTAAATTCCCATGATTTCAGAAACATCTATGTTTAAAAGAAAATTTAAATTTCATTCCAGAGCTAAATATAAGTATATGACAATATATTTATTTTGATTTTTGCTCACTCCCTATTTCCTCTTACTAACTTAATTATTGTACTAGTTTTTAAATAATGAAAGCTCACGGGCTTTTCAGAGAAAATCAGGGATAATGGCATTGTAGTCCTCATCTTTCAGGTACTACGGAGGTAAAATACCATGCTCTCTGGCCAGATGTTTTTGGTAGCAGGCAGAAACTGAATACTGAGCCAGGCAGTCCACCAATGAACTAGAGTAACATTTCTTATCTCCTCATCAGAGTTCTCTGTGGGAAATCAAGTCCAAGAAAATATTAGAGAATAGAATCAGACTGTAGGCCTAGAGAAGACCTTGTTCACTCTCTATGCTGGCATTTAAAATGTACGGGCATACGAGTAAGACATACCCCATTTCTTAAGACATTCTTCGAAAAAGAAAAATTTTACTACCTTTAATATACAAGTATCAAGTGATTTTACTGTGGCCTTCTAGGCGGAAACTTCTAGGCAGGAAACTACATATACCATTGACATGAGAAAATACATTTCCTTCTGACTTTATGCTAGTTAACCATTTTTGGGTTGTCAGTTGGCATCTGTGCATATTAAAGGCACATTGAACGCAGGTCTATTTTTGGATACCCTTTTTAAACCCCCAGTGAGTGGGAAATGCATCTTACATGTTGCAAAATGCACACATCTTTCTTGGAATTGATTTGTAAGCTTGTAAGTGTGAGGTTTTCCTTCAGCAAGTCATAACAACCACTCCTCACTACTTGTACTATTCCTAATATTTTCTATAATGTGTATATTCCTTATAACCTAAGATATTTATTTTGGTTATTATTCAACCACCCCCCCCCCCCCTTCCCACTCCATAGAAAAGGAATAAATACTCCTGCGTGAGCTGCATAAGCCCAGTCCATGAGTTAGTGCACAGCCGATGTTTTCACTGATTAGAACACACCTAATAAGGCCGGACACAGTGGCTCTCGCCTATAATCCTAGGTCTCTGGAAAGCCAAGGCGGGCATATCATATGAGCTCAGGAGTTCGAGACCAGCCTGAGCAAGAGTGAGACCGCGTCTCTACTAAAAATAGAAAGAAATTAGCTGGACAACTAAAATTATATAGAAAAAATTAGCCAGGCACGGTGGCACATGCCTGTAGTCCCAGCAACTTAGGAGGCTGAGGCAGGAGGATTGCTTGAGCCCAGGAGTTTGAGGTTTCTGTGAGCTAGGCTGACACCATGGCACTCTAGCCGGGGCAACAGAGTGAGACTCTGTGTCTTGAAACAAACAAACAAACAAAAAACACCTAATAAAGGGCAGAAAGCACAGATTTTCTTTTTGGCTAAGATGCCTAGAAAGTAGAGTAAGTAGACCCTGAAGCATGGCAAAGTTGCTAACTGGAATGTGGAAGGAGTATAATGGAATCTCTGAAAGAAAGGGGAACTTCTTAAGAAGAAAGTGAGCTAATTTTGTGTTCTTTTTTAAAGAAAGAGCCTAGTAATAGTGACAACCACTAAAAAGATAAGGAGTTTATTTTTATTATTATTATTTTTATTTTTTGAGACAGAGTCTCACTTTGTTGCCCAGGCTAGAGTGGGTGCCATGGCATCAGCCTAGCTCACAGCAACCTCAAACTCCTGGGCTCAAGCAATCCTGCTGCCTCAGCCTCCCGAGTAGCTGGGACTACAGGCATGTGCCACCATGCCCGGCTAATTTTTTCTCTATATATTAGTTGGCCAATTAATTTCTTTCTATTTATAGTAGAGACGGGGTCTCGCTCTTGCTCAGGCTGGTTTCGAACTCGAGCAATCCGCCCGCCTCGGCCTCCCAGAGTGCTAGGATTACAGGCATGAGCCACCGCCCCCGGCCAACATAAGGAGATTTAATATACTGATAAATACTTTCAAATTAAATTGCATGAGGCTACATGTTGGGTACCAAAGAAGACTAAAGTAGAGTGATAGCATCACCATCTCTCCCACCTCCAAGGAGATGATGCCATGAGGCTGAACTGTCTTTTTTCGCTTTTTTTTTTTAATGAAAAGACTTTTTTGAGCAGCTTTAGATTTATAAGAAAAAAACTGAATGAAAAATAAGGAGTTTATGCTTATACCATTAGTTTTGCCTATTAACTTTTCTCCCATTAGTTTGGTACCTTTGCTACAATTGATGAGCCAATACTGATACATTATCATTAACTAAATTTCACAGTTTATATTAGAGCTCACGCTTGGTGCTGTACATTCTGTGGGTTTTGACAAATGTGTAATGACATGTATTCACCCTTACAGTGTCACTCAGCACAATAGTTTCACTGCCTTAAAATCCCCTGTGCTTTACCTTTTCCTCTCTTCCCCCAACCCTAGACAACTGCTGATCCATCTCCATAGTTTTGCCTTTTCCAGAATGTCATATAGTTGAAATCTTACAGTATGTAGCCTTTTCAGACTGACTTCTTTCACTTAAAATAATTTTTTTTAAGAGATGGGATCTTGATGTGTTGCCCAGCCTGGTCTCAAACTCCTAGGCTCAAGTGATCCTCTCACCTCGGCCACCTGAGTGGCTGGGACTATAGGCACGAGCTACTGCACCCAGCTCCTTTCACTTTTTTAAAACTACATTTTAGTTTCTAGAGTTATAAACTACCAAATACACCTTAGGGTAGTAAGATAAGCTGTATCCTTCTGGGGAAAACGGCTAGTGTGCATGTTGCTGATAAGAGAAAGGAAAACATTTCTCTGTCGTGAAGAAGTTTCTCAACACTAAGACTGCAAAACAACACAGGTAGGATTTACATCTGGGTTAAAATAACCACACTTCCCAAGCCATGAACCTCTGGTATAACTCAGAATGGGGTATAAAATGCAGGCAGCCATCTTCTTATATCACTGAAACCATAACTGAGGAATGGATGACTTCCTGAGATTTCTGGGCACACCAAAGACAGATGCATTAGGAGCCTCTGGTATCTGAGGCATTTAAAAAAGACAATCAAATTCTTATTTCTTAGGAATCTTCATTTCATTTACGAAGCAAAGGCAGGTTGTCAGATGAAAATCTGGTGTGGATGCAAAGCACACAGCCTCCTTAGGTTAGTGCTGGCATTTAAGAAAATAAGACTGCCCTTTCCTTGGACAAGTAAAATTTTCCTTCCCATATTTGTAGGTTGGGTGCAATGGCTCATGGATGTAATCCTAGCACTTTGGATGGCCAAGGTGGGAAGATTGCTTGAGGCCAAGAGTTGAAGACCAGCCTGAGCAACATAGCAAGACCCCGTCTCCACAAAAAATAGAAAAATTAGCCGGGTGCGGTGGTGTTCACCTGTAGTCCCAGCTACTCCGGAGGCTGAGGTGGGAGGATCACTGGAGCCCAGGAGTTCCAGGCTGCATGTAGTGACCTATGATCATACCACTGTATGCCAGAATACTTAGGACTCAGCACGGGGCATTTTGGAATACATAGGCAGTCCTTAAATCAGGAATACATGGTGATCTAAAGATTTATCTGAAGGTTGGTTATTTGAAACACAGAATGAATTTCATTTATCTTACAGAAACAATATCATAAAGGATGGCTATGTTTTCAGGTTACCTAGAAGAGCTATTTTAACCCTGAATCCATCTGAGCTATCAGACTACAAAGTACTAGAAACACCTTGATTTTTTGTCTAATAAGCAGATTTGTCCTTAATACATTCCTGATTTACATATTCTCCTATGCATTTCCTCATTTGATAATCATTCATTAAGTATCCGTGATGTGTCAAGCATTGCACTGGCTCCAGGGACCCTAAAGTTAATAATACGACAGATGAGAAAAGATCATGATAACACACATGCTAAGTGCAATGATGAAGATATCCACAGAGTATTATGGGGGCAAGAGGATAGGAAGTTATCTCAGGCTGGGGGTGGGGTGCAGTTGAGTGAAGGCCTCTTGTAGTGGGTGGATAAGAATAGGATTGTCTGGAAGGAATAGTAGGAGCTTGCCAGGTGAAGGATGGCATGTAGATAGGGACATTTTCTGCTTCTCACAATAGTGTCACATCTCCCTAACTTATTTCATGGCACCCACTCAGGTCTGCCTGAGGCCTCTAAAAGCTTCTTAAGGGCCAATGGCTTCCTAAACAAGTCTCCTACCTCCTTAAGCCTAGGTGTTCTCAACCTAGGGTTAGGATAGCAATCTGAAGGTGGACACGTCTAACCATGCCCTCACCTAGCGTTGCTCAAGCCTGAGTGCATTAGAATCACCTTGGGCAGTGCTTAAACTGTAGCTATGTGTCAATACCAATACACACACACACACACTCTGACTCTATTGCTCTCCTAGGGACCCAGGTATTAGTACCTTTTAGAAGCTCTGTGTGACCCAAAAGTATATCCAGGGCTGAGAACCCTCCTATCTCCCCAGAGATGTCTTCATTTTTGAATGGACTTTACTGTCATATGGAAATGTCTTTGCATGTCTAAAGGAAATTACAAAAGCAAAACATCCTTTCCACCCCTCCAACAAATGGTTTTCATTTCTAAATTCCCTTTAGTGTACTTCCAATCATATAAATCATAATAAATCAGAGGATTTAGAAAATTTCACTTTCTGCATTTTTTCAATCATTCATATTGTTTGTTCTGTGTTGTTTACATTTAGTGTGAAATGAAATGACTTACATAGCATGTAATCATTATTTCTGGACCTAAACCATTGGCTAATTAGCAGGTTTCCGAATTTGGGGTAACATAAACGATGCTGCAATTAACATTTCACATATGTGACCTTCTCCTTCTGGATGCATTCCTTAGGGAATCCTAGCCACAGGAAAATGTTTATGATGTAGTACAGGGGAGGCTGAGGCAGCAAGGTGTGCTGTACGCCAGAGAGGAGAGAGGGATCCAACCCAAAGGCTCCCCCCCTTCTCCTTTCCTGCTCCGGTTCTTGTTAAGCTCTGTTGTTCACTCTGCTTTTCACAGCTCACAGCTTAATTCTTTTTCACCAGTGGCAGCTTCTCACCCAACCTGAATCAATCATTCCCTTCGTTTCTCTTACTCAGTTGCCTTGACTTGACTTCCCTCCACGCCACTCTCCTCACTCCCCTCCTAAGGGATGGCTTATACCAATCTTGGGCAGTTCCTTCTCTGGGATTAATTAGCCTGGTTTAGGTCCTGGCCACATCTGGAGCGTGGGGCTGGGCAGTCTCTGAAGTCACTCAGCACAGCCCCATCTCAGGACTGGCACAGGGATGCCTAGGATACTTGTTAAATGAAAAGCTGAACTAATGAGTTTCCTGAGACTTCCAAATATGTTGGAAGTGGATTTTTGTAAGGGACATTTTTATTTATTTATTTATTTAGAGTCAGAGTCTCACTCTTTTGGCTGGGCTAGAGTGCCATGGCATCAACCTAGCTCACAGTAAACTCAAATTCCCGGGCTCAAGCAATCCTTCTGCCTCAGCCTCCCTAGTAGCTGGGACTACAGCCATGCACCACCATGCTTGGCTAATTTTTTCTATATATTTTTAGTTGGCCAATTAATTTTTTCTATTTTTAGTAGAGATGGGGGTCTCCCTCTTGCACAGGCTGGTTTCGAACTCCTCACCTTGAGCTATCTGCCCGCCTTGGCCTCCCAGAGTGCTAGGATTACAGGCGTGAGCCACCGCACCAGGCCTTGTAGTGGACATTTTTAATGGGCATTGGCTGGGTCACGTTTGTTAATTGATACCTATCATCTTGTTTTGTTTTGTTTTTCCCCAGGGGAAAAAAGGCTAATTTCACATCTTTATGTCAGAAAACACTAAATCCAATTGATTTCTGATCTCCAAAGATAGAAAATTTGTCTTACCCAAGTGGGTAGTGGGTGTGTGCACGTGTGCTCCTTAATGAGGGCAAGATTGCATCCTGCACCTCTGCACACGGTGCTGTCCTTACTGACACCCAGTGGAGAAGGACTCACCTATGAGGTACAGGCGGAGAAGAATCCCTGGGCCCTTAGAAGCCCTCTACCCTCTCCCACCCACCCAACCAAGGGGCTTCCTATTGCTTGTTCCTGTTGAAATCAAATATCCATAGGTAATAATGGGAGCCTTTGTTCCTTATCACGTATCTGATAAACCTAGTTAGGGAATGAGGGCCTGGCCAGGGGAAATAGTGATAGAATGACTGAGCAATGGGAGGCAACTTGGAGTTCATCTAAGGCCAAGGTTTGTGAACATGGTGAGTGTCTTAACAACAGATATCCAGGTGAGTGTCTTAACAACAGATTTCCAGACCTACTGGGAAGGAAGGTAGGTATAGCTGTGCTGGGAGCAGCACCCCGAGTCAGACATCTGGGTTTGAGGCTAAGAGATCCAGGGCAGGTTACTTCCTTTCTCTGTGCCTGTAGGGGTAAGAACACCTACTCTTGTAGGGTTGTAGGGAGAATTAAACAAGGTTAAATGAGACAATCTAAAATAGCCAGTACAGTGCCTGACTCACCCTCCATTTCACAGATGAGAAAACCAAGGCCCAGAAAGGTGAGGGCTTTTCCAAGTTACCCAGCTAGCCTCTGGCAGTGCCTGCATGTGAATTGCAGCCTCCCCCTTCTGTATCTGTGCTCTTTCCTCCACTCTGTTGATGGGGTAGAGGGAGAAGAGGAGGTGGGTCTCTTACAGGCAATGCATGTGAGGAAAGGGGAGCTGACAGCTGCAGAATCTTGAGGTCGGGCTGTGATGGCAGACATGGAGAGGACACAGAAGGGCAGCAGAGAGGACTGTAGGCCTGTGCTCCCCTCACACTGCCCAAATGCTACTCCTGAGAACCCACTCAGGAAAGAAAACTATAGTCTATAGCCAACTGAATTTTATTTTTCAATTTAATTTTTAATTTATTTTTATTTCTTTTTGAGACAGGGTCTTGCTCTGTCAACTGGGCTAGAGTACAGTGGCATCATCATAGCCCACTGCAACCTCAAACTCCTGGGCTTAAGCAATCTTCCTGCCTCAGCCTCCAGAGTAGCTGGGACTACAGGCATGCGCCACCACGCCCAACTAATTTTTAAACTTTTTGTACAGACATGGTCTCACTATGTTGCCCAGGCTGGACTCAAGCTTCTGGCCTCAAGCAATCCTTCCACCTCAGCCTCCCAAAGTGCTGGGATTATAAGTTCGAGCCACCGCGCCCAGCCTGAATTTTAAAAAGTGTACGTCAGTCATTTACCTGGAGTTATAGCACTAAATAAGGAAGACAAAATCCTGTCCCCAAAGAGCTCCCATTCAAGTGGATGACAGAGAGTAAACAAATCTACAACCTAATGTCCTATCATCATAGGATCTGGGTGGTAATTTGCTGTAAAAGTACTTCAGTATAAGCAACATGACAAAGAAATTGTCTCTAATGTATACCTATAGCATTTAAAGCACCTTAATCAGGATATTAATCTGGCCTTAAGAGGCCAGAAATGGCTACTTAGCATTTTAAATAGCATTTTAGAAATCTGCATAAGATGGTTTGTTAATGACCATTGAGATGATTTTTTATTGGTGACATGAGTGCTGTTCAGGATATGCACTTGATTGGAAAGAATGCCCTGCCCTTAGCACAATGGACATACGAGCATCCTCCAAGTCCAGCAACCTCAGATTGTTGAAATGGTACTCTTGGGTCTAGACTCTACATTCTAGAGCCCACTTGTCCTGCACCCTGAACTTAAAAAAGGACTCTGTTGCCTGACTGGCCCACAAATCTGGTGGTCCTGCTGTCAATATATGATCCCATCCACATATTTTAGATAGGTTTATGTTTCATGTATATGTGTTTATGTTATATATGTTTCTATATGCATATATTGATATATGCACAGATCTTTCATGCAAGGACTTGTTCAGTACCCAAGGGCAGAGAGATGGACTTCCCTGGAGCTCAAGAACAGACTTTATGACTATTTTTGTGCCTGTTTTCACAAGTGGCAGGATTTGCTGCCATTGTAATATGCCACCTGCTGGGTTGTGGGGGAAGGAAGTATATGTTCCCCACCCCCTCACCCTCCACTTCTGCCAGAGACAAAAGGAATCTGACATTTGCTGAATGACCAAAGTATAACATACACAATAATAATGCATATAAAGAAAATAAGATATATAATAAATAGAAACATATACTATAAAATATATACATAAAATATAAACCTAATATAATGATAAGGCACATAAAATATAAAGCAGAGTAAAGGGCCATGGATAGAGTGTGTTACATGGGTTGTTTACACAGGATAGTTAAAAGATTCCTTCATATCGACGTCTTCAAAAATAAGGGAGATCTTTATGATCACAGATGCAGAATATATTCAAGAAATAAATGCTACACTATTATGGAATAGCAGATGATGTTGGTGAAGAGAATTCTAGAGCTAGGAAATCCCTGAGATACCATTTATTTCGATCTTCTTCATCTTTTTTTTTTTTTTTTTTGAGATAGAGTCTCGCTCTGTTGCCCAGGCTGGAGTGCTGTGACGTCAGCCTAGCTCACAGCAACCTCAAACTCCTGGGCTCCAACAATCCTCCTGCCTCAGCCACCTGAGTAGCTGGGATTACAGGCATGCACCTGGCTATTTTTTTTCTATATATTTTTAGTTGGCCAATTAATTTCTTTCTATTTTTAATCGAGACGGGGGTTCTCGCTCTTGCTCAGGCTGGTTTCAAACTCCTGACCTTGAGCGACCCACCTGCCTCGCCCTCCCAGAGTGCTAGGATTACACGCATGAGCCACCACGCCCGGCCTCAATCTTCTCATTTTATATCTCAGACTACCGAGGCCCGGTTCTCCTGAGCGGTCTCCCTGATGTCAGGCAGCTAGTCACTCGGAGACCAGGATTACAGACTTTCAGGATTGCGCATGGGGAGGAAATGAGAGGACTCTGTCTAAACAAGAACAGCCCTCCCTGAGGGGAGGGGCTTAGGTTGGTTAATTCCGGGCAGATGTTTTGATTTTAGCTCAGCAAGGCAGAGACCCATCTGACAGCGCCGGGTGACAGCAGCAGCTGCCCAGGACTCGCAGGCAATAGCAGGTGTGAACAATCAGGGTTTTACTCTCCAGTCCTTTCTGAGGTCACGTCTCAAACTGTGCATGCGTACGGGGGAAGGAAGACAGAGGCCGGAGGGCAGAGAAAGGCAGAAAGGGCTGCCAGGCCTGCGGGGCTGCGGGAGTCCGGCTTGCATCACTCCGCAGGTGTGGGGCTCCTCGCCCGAGCTCCTGGGAGGGGACTGAAAACGGCCACTGGGCACTGAGCTCGCAGGAAGTGTGAGCTGCGGGACTCCGCCACGGCCACACGGTGGCAGCAGAAAGTCACCGCCTGGACGCGGAAGAACACGCAGGACGAAACCTAGAACCGGCCGAGCTGGGATGAGCAGGGATGAACCGGGATGAGCTGCCCCACGTGGGCAGCGCTTACCACTCCCGGGAGGTTTACAAGTCTGACAAAGAGGGGGAGAAAAATAGGGGAGGTGAAAGACGGGAAAGTCCAGTTCAACCCAGCATTACTTATCATTTTCTCTTTGAAGATTTCTAGAGATGAGGAAAAATTGCTTTATTTTTCCCGGTTAGGGTATGGTGGGTGGGGTGGGACCCTAAATAAAGGGAACTGTATGTTCTGTTGGTGTGTCCCAATCCTGCTCACAAGGAGGGTTAAAAGCAATCTTGGCAGCAGCAGGGCCTGGGGGTAGAGAAATGAGGGAAAAGGAAGCTGCCCTGGACCAAGGTGTTGGACGGGCAGGGCTCCCTTTAGGAACTCCAGCAAGCTGGGAAATCCCTTCTGTCTCTGGCTCATGCCGCATCCATCCTTCCCATCTATTAGAAGAATCTCACGATGTCAGTTGACCATGATCTACATTTCGTGTAATAGGCTCCCTGCTTATTTTTGACACAGGAGGAGGCTGATATAGAAATTGTCCAAATACCATCTACTGCCATACCACCCTGAACGAGCCCGATCTTGTCTGATCTCGGAAGCTAAGCAGGGTCGGGCCTAGTTAGTACTTGGATGGGAGAAATTGTCCAAATACCATATATTGACTTGTATATTCAATACTGCCCCAGACTTCAAAGGTCTGTCATTTTGCCCTATTCTCCAGCTCTTCCCTCATGTGCAACCCAGTCTTCCCAGCCTCACAATCAAGGACAAATACTTGACTGCAACCACTTATTTTTTCCACCTTCCCACTTCACTCCACAGATCCCTGCAGAATTACAAGTATTCCTTGCTCCTCCAGGGCCATGCCTAAGAATTAACAGTCCGTACTGCAGAGACCACTGCTTCTCAATCACTGTGGCAGAAGCTGTGGGCATTGGGAAGTGGGGCGTGGGAAGAATCCCAAGCGATTCCTACAGAGCTGGGAAGGTTTAGGATCAAGACGGAGGTGGTTAGCTGGGGTGAGTGCGTGAACAGAGAGGCACCTTCCTCTTCCACAACTTCTACTGCAGTCAGTTCTGACATCTTGCCTCTTTCTGAGGCCAGTTCTGGCCCTGGGCAAGAGTCAGTCCAGTGATAGCTGAAGACCAACTGCAAACTATTACTGCCCTACTGTCGTAGGCATAGATTCTTCAGGTCTCAGTTTAGACGTTACTTCTTCTAAGAAACCTCTTAGAAGCACATGTTGCCCTCAGAGCAACATGTGCTTCTCACATAATGACCTTGACCATGCTATATTGTAACTGATGTTTACTTGTCCTTATGAGAATAAAGACCACAAATATCTTACTCATGGTTGTATCACAGGCATTAAAAAAAAACCTGTTGAATAAGTAAATGAATAATATTAAAATTCACAGTGAGATGGAGTAGTCGTACTTTTCTTATTCTTCCTGCTAAGTACAACTAAAAATCCTGGACATTATATATGAAATAAACATGAAAAGACTCGGAAAGATAGAGGAAAAAGGCAGAGCTGCTAGAGAGCTTGGGGATGATGAGTGCCTGGTGTTTGCCTTTTTGCCTCATAGATCTGAGACCTGGAACTGAAGAAACTGGCAACCTGGAAATGCCAACAGCCACAAATAAAGAAAAATCTTGGCTAAGGCCTGCTCTCTCCAGCCAAAAGACCAGGAAAAGGGCAGTGCAGCAAGACAGAAAACTTCTAGACAATAAACTCCCTCTTCCAACCAAACACCAGAAAAAATTGTAGCCCAACCACCAGCTACACCAGCAAAGATCTAGTGGGGAGCCTAGACTTCCACCCTCACTGAACTCTCATGAGGTGCCCCCACACCACCATTGGCCTGGTGGCAGAGAAGGCTGAGTAGGGAGCTGGGACTCCCACCCTCCTCCGCACTCCATAGCATCCATGATTGTGAGGACTCCAACCCCCACCCAGCAGTAACAAGGACGTTCCCTATCGGATGCCAATGGATGGTGAGTAGGGAACCTGGACTTCTACCTCCACCTGGTAATGATGACGCAATACCTCCCCTTCCCTTGCCAGAGAGGAGTCAGAGAAAGCCAACCAAAATAAAGGCTTAAATAGGATCCAAATACTCATAATATGAAAACGACTGCCTTCAATCCAAAAATCATTCATCATACAAATAACCAGGAAGAGTTCAAACAGAATGAAAAAGGAGAATCAACAGAAAGCAACACTGATGTGACAGAGATGTCAGAATTTTTTGATATTTTAAAGCGGCCGTAATAATGCTTCAGTGAACAATTACGAAAACTCTTAAGACATGAAATTTAGAAAGCATCATGAAAACACAGAAAACCTCAGCAAGGAAGTAGAAGAAATGAACCAAATGGAAACCATAGAACTGAAAAATATGATAGTCAGCATAAAAAGCTTAGTGTTTGGGTTGAGCAGCAGAATGGATGAGACAGAGAACAGAATCAGTAACTGGAAGCTGGAACGATAGAAACTATCTAATGTGAACCACAGAGAAAACAGAGGAAGAAAAAAAAAATAACAGAAAATCAGGGACCAGTGGGAGCATACCAAAAGATCTAATGTTTATGACATTGGAGTTCAGGCGGGAGAAGAGGAAAAGAATGGGGCTGAAAAAGGTAATCACATTGGTAAATAAGGTTTATGGGAGGCCGTTGCTGTTGACTAGCCTGGTGTGAGGCCACAGCACTGTCCCTTCCTCCCTCCTTCACTCAGGTTTGACATCTGCTTCTCAGAGGACTTGAGCTAACACATGTATTTCAGTTTTTATTTCAGTCGATGTTTAACCTTTCCAACAACAGAAACATAGTAGGTCCATGCTTCTATCTGCCCCATTTGTGTGTGCTTTTCTTAAAGCCAGATTTTTGTCATAGGACAACACTCATCCTTCCATTCCTTATGGCAGCTGACTCACCTAAAATAGTGGCAAACCCTTACAGTGTAAAAGAAAAAGGAAGGAGGCTATGACCTAGCCTTGCTGTAACACTGAGGAGTTTATATTAAATGCATAGTGTAATCTGCACCTGGGCCCTGTTTGCAGAATGAGAGGTTGATGAAAGCAAGCTCAGGGAAAGCTGCAGAGCCTTAATCTTGCTTTTGGCAGCACCCCCATCCCACAGCCCAAGGCACCCACCTCAGGACCCTGCCCATAAAAGAGAGTATTAACATTTGTTAAATGAATGAAGGAGATGCTGTACATAGATTGCACAGTTCCTTTCAGGGACTAAGTATTTAATAGGAGGTTCACTGAGGGTCTGAATGAAAATATTTGATAAGCAGATATCCTGAGTTCTTAAGGGTCAGATGTTCCGCAGGGAGATGCATATAGGAGTACCTACAGGGTGCCTTCTAGCTCAGTGTAATGCATGTTCTTGGAGAAGAAATATAAGTTAGAACCTGGACACACAGAGAATGTACCCCACTGGGGCCAATAAAACAAAGAAATGAACCCAGAGGAGGGACTCAGGATCAGTTGCCAGTTGCAAATTGATATCCCAAATGTTTCAGCATAGTTCTAGAAAAAAATCCTACTCCATTTCTAAGTCCAAATAATACTGATTCCATCCTCTAGCTCAGAGGGCTTCCATGGCAACAAAACATAGGAGTTGTATGTGAAATAAAAGAAGGCAAAGGTCTTTTGTCTTAGCTCACGGCAAATGGCAAAACTGAGCTTCTATTCTTTAATTATTCAGCTGCTGAAGCTCTACCCAAAAGCCCTACCTTCTAGCCTTTTCTTTGATATGAGGCACAGAGTCTCTGGGTCTCCATTTTGAGAGCAATTGGTTTTGTTTTTTGTTTTTGTTTTTTTATAACTAGAAATGTGTTGGGCTTTCTTCCAACAAACCAAGAAGATCAAGAGATATGTTCTAGAGACCTCTTCATGGTTGCTTAATGCAGAGCTCATGCAGACACCTGCAAACGTAAGATAATGACCCTCTCAGGATTGATTAGCCTCTTAAAATGTGGGCCAAGATAGGCTATTAAATCCTAAGTCTTACTGCTTCATTACAGCTTCCTCATATTGTTAGCCAACAAACTAAGTCATGGATACAATTAAATTCCTTCACTGGTTTTGCTGCCCTATTAATTCCTGCTAGGAACTTTATTCTTTCTTTCTTTTTTTTTTTTTTTTTTGAGACAGGGTCTTGCAGATCTAGGCTGGAGTACAGTTTACAGTGATGTCATCATAGCTCACTCTAGCCTCAAATTCTTGGGCTCTAGTGATCCTCCTGTCTCAGCTTCTTTAGTAGCTGGAACTACAGGCATGTGTCACTACACCTGGCTAATTTTTTTTTTCTTTTACAGATGGAGTCTCACTGTGTTGCCCAGGCTGGTCTCAAACTGCTGGCCTCAATTGATCCTCCTGCTTCAGCCTCCCAAAATGCTGGGATTACAGGTGCAAGCCACTGCACCTGGCCTATATTTTCTTTTTAAAAGATACACATAGAACCTATAACTTCATAAGCCAGATTTTTTTTTGAATTTCACTTTCTTGGGGAAGTGACAGTTTGGCTTGTTTTTAATGACTTTTCAGTGGTCCTATGGGACTTGAAGTGCCTCTTCCTAGAGGCCCACATCAACATACCTGCGGTCTGTGGGGTACAGTTCCACAGTGACCACATCAAGAGAGTTCCAGGCCGAGATGGTCAATCCATTGTATAGACACAGCATGCCTATCATCATGGATTCGCTGGTGCCAAACCAAAGGAAGAAACAGCTGATCCCTGAAAGCACCATAGAGCCACCTGCCAACGATGCAGACAAAAGGTTGGAATACTTCCCATCATCTTAATAGAGCAAGGACCCTTGGGTCTCTGAGATCTCTCAGGAAAATTCTACATGGAAGCTGCAGACTGGGCTCCATAAAGCTCAAATACGAGTGCATTCACCTGTATGAAAGGTTGGTCCCTCTAACCGCCTTCTGAACACAGCAAGTAAGAAATGTACATCATCCATTACTCAGCTACTTAAGTGGAAAAATATACATTAGTTACACATAATTAGTTTTTCAGTCTGTTAACTCATGGAAACTGCTCAAATGAAATGTAATTAGACATAATTTTCACTACAATTTAGTCCTAATGAAAGGTCTAAGGGATTTCTCCTCATGGGATGCAAACTCTAAGGGACGGGACAGCGAGGGGCGGATACAGCGGGAAACAGGCTCACTCTAGATTGCAGGGGCAGCTCTTTTATTTGACATGAAACCAAGCACATACCTAGCATTGTTAAGCGCCCAATTCTGTCCATCAGGAGAGCAGACACGATGTTCCCTGGCAACACCGCCAATGTCCCCAGGAAGTTGACAAAATAAATCCAGTAGGCACTATAATCATCATCAAAGGTAATCTGACATCCCGTCTTGTTGTGAAAAAATGAGCAGTTTTTAAATTCACTGTCAATGAATTTATATGGTTCAAAATCTGTAGAAACAACAATAACAGCAAAAGACAATTTATCAAGCTCTTAACAGGTGTGCACCAGCACAAGAAAACCTATTCAGAAAAGAATCATGGTCTTGTAAATTCCTTGAGGGCTTTTATGCCTGGGTGGGCTTGGCTTTTTGTATCTTCTTCTGGCCAAAGCATAGGGTCTAGGCTAGGACCTCACATTACGAAGTAGCTGAATGATGAGATACCTTTGTTCAATAAGGGAAAATTAAGTAAAAGAGTCCAGTTATCTTCTGATTTCCTATGTTTGGCCATTGCTAACTATGTTACTTGCCTACTCCTTTACAATGTTACTTTGTTCTAATTATTATGTTACATAAAGACTATCATTATAGTACTAATAGCTTACATACAATTATAAAAACAATTTGTTTCAGAATGTGCATGAAATCAGCCTTATTATTGCCATTTTATGGGACTCTGAGGCACAGAGAAGGAACAGGCCTTTCCCTGGGTCCTTGAGACTGAATTTATAATTTAAGGTCTCTGTGGAGGAATACACTGAGGAACTAGAGTCAGCCTTATCAGAAGGTCACTAGCGTTCACTTCTGGAACTGGGAACTATCCAAGAAGGGTTGCGGATGGTGGTGGGTTCTGCTAAAAGGTTCAGAGAATCAAAACTGTTACCTCCCTTGCTGATCAAGATCTGCCAAAAAAGTTGGTCTTCTTAGGTTGAATGGGTTAGAAGATAGTGATAGGTAGCACTGTTTAAAAACCAAAAAACAGAGACAGCTGATCCCATTCTCATTTGGACCTGGGCAGAGCTGGCTCCTGTCTGAGCACCAGAAAGGCAGGGCGGGCAACAGGGTATATGCTGATACTCCTGCCAGTGCCAGGCTGTTATGCTGGACTCATTTTATAGGATAGACCAATGGGGGGGGGTGGGAAAGCGTGGGCTCTGAAATCAGATAAACCTGGGTTCAAACACCAGCTGTTACTACCGTGTTTCCCCGAAAATAAGACCTACCCATAAAATAAGCCCTAGCAGGATTTCTAAGCATTTGCGCAATATAAGCCCTACCCCGAAAATAAGACCTAGTGATGGGCGTGGATAGACAGTGTATCTGCACAACCCATGCATTTCGTCTCGGAGCGGTAAAGAAGACAAGCAGCCCTTCTCATCTGCCCCATGAGAGCCTTATTGCTCAACATGAGAGATTGGGGCCAGTGGTTCTAAAGCAAATAGAGTCGCAAGAAATTCAGGATGGAATTCGGGGTTTGGAGGGTTATGATGATGTTCCAGAAGAAGATGACTTAACTATATTTGAATAAATGTAGATTGTTGTGCCGTACTTAAAAATATAACACATCTCCTGAAAATAAGCCCTAGGGTGTCTTCTTTTTTTTTGAGACAGTCTCACTTTATTGCCCAGGCTAGAGTGAGTGCCGTGGCGTCAGCCTAGCTCACAGCAACCTCAAACTCCTGGGCTCGAGCAATCCTGCTGCCTCAGCCTCCCAAGTAGCTGGGACTACAGGCATGTGCCACCATGCCCGGCTAATTTTTTCTATATATATTAGTTGGCCAATTAATTTCTTTCTATTTATAGTAGAGATGGGGTCTTGCTCTTGCTCAGGCTGGTCTTGAACTCCTGAGCTCAAACGATACGCCCACCTCGGCCTCCCAGAGAGCTAGGATTACAGGCTTGAGCCACCGCGCCCGGCCTCCTAGGGTGTCTTCTTGAAGAAAAATAAATATAAGACTCTGTCTTATTTTCAGGGAAACATGGTAGGTCTATGATTATGGCCAAATTCCTTAATTTTTCAAAGCTTCAGCTATTGTGAAAAGTGAGATAATGAATGTCTAGTGACCTATAGTAGGAAATGGCATATAGTAGGTGCTCAATCAATGTTTGCTTCCCCTCTTTCCCCCTCGGGGGATTTTCAAACTCCATTATATGGATTGGGCTAAAAAATTATGTCTGATTGAGCATAGTCACATGTTGTCCATCTCTGTTGACTATAGAGTTAAAGCATGCTCACCTACGCAAACACCAGATTTTGAAACCAGGATTATTAAATAAACTACAGGTTAATTCTTTGCTTTAAACATTATTCTCCAAAGGACTTTTTCTTTTTGCCAACTTTGAACTTTGGCAAGCCCCATTTGCATTAAATCTGACAAAGGCAAACAATATAAGTTTACGTTTGACCCAACCTGATTTAGGAAACTTGTTCATTTATTCTTTAATGTCCATTTCCCACATAAGTTTCTGCCCATCCTATCACATGGTTATCCCATTTCTGCCAAGAGCTGGGCCCCAAGTAGCACACCTACCTGTGTTGTCAAAAACAGTATCAATAAATGTGCAGTTCTTGAAGTAGGTGTTGACTGAAGTCACATCCTCGAAGGTGCAAGACTTAAAAACTGAGTCTTTGAAAGTTACGGATTTGAACTTGACCCCTAGGAATCTGTCCAACACACACACAAAAATTTGCATCAGTGACTTAGGTCCATCAGCATTCAAAGCTAAGTCAATCAGGTTTAGAAACGTGAGGCCCCACTGTGGACTTTCTTAATTATAAAGAACATAGGTTCTTTATAGGTTCATGGATGTTCTATGCTCTTTGTTTTTTCCTTTTTCCTCATCCAGCCTGTTCTTTGGCTTTTTTGTTGCTCACCAATATTATTTTCCACCAGGAGAAGAGATGACACTCATGGTAACTTCCCTTAGCTTTTTGAGATGTTGGTAAATGATTTTGTGATATATGCAATTAAAAGCAGAGAATTTGGAGATTACCTATGGCTATTCATTCTTTATTTTTCAATCTTACCCTTTTGTTTCTTCATGCATGCCTTTATTTGAAAAGTCTCTATTTGGGGTTAATGGCTATAACTTGAGGATGTTCTCCTACTCAAACTTTTAATAAGATTCTATTTCCTAAACTGAAAACCCAAGGCTTCTGCATTCTACTGTAGGAACTTCCAGTTATCCTGAAGAGAGGGGGTGAGAATTCTGTTTCATTTATGAGAAGAATGACTGAATTAGGGGTGGATAAACTCATAGGACACACTCATTTCCAGGAGTCTTCTACTCACAGCCAACAGATACTCCTTGAAACAAATAGAATTATGAGAGCTGTGCTTATTTTCAGAAACATGTAGAAAATAAAATTTGTTCAGATAGATTTTTGAGTATTATTTCTTAACTTTTAACAGCTTTCATGGTTGACATTAACATTTTTAGGCATTATAAGGCGTAATTCTAGGTGTTGAAGATGATAATAGTCATAACGATCATAACATCTTATAAGAGTTTGTGACTCAAGCCTTATCATCATTGATAAAGACTCCCAAAAGCACAGATGAATTTCATAAGGTATTTGGTACTTTATTAAGAGACTATGAATGTATACTTAGCCAGTCATTGACAAGAAAATGATTGTTCACCTGAGGATGCAGTTATTATATCAATATCTCTTTTATAAGGGTCAGAAGGGAACTGATCCGATTTTTTTTTTTTTTTTTTTTTGAGACAGAGTCTCACTCTGTTGCTCGGGCTAGAGTGCCATGGCATCAGCCTAGCTCACAGCAACCTCAAACAATCCTTCTGCCTCAGCCTCCTGCTGGGATTATAGGGATGTGCCACCCTGCTCAGGTAATTTTTTCTATATGTATTTTAAGTTGTCCAGCTAATTTCTTTCTATTTTTTTTTAGTAGAGACAGTGTCTTGCTCTTGCTCAGGCTGGTCTCGAACTCCTGAGTTCAAACGATCCTCCTGCCTCAGCCTCCCAGTGTGCTAGGATTACAGGCATGAGCCACCGCGCCTGGCCAGGAACTGATCCTTATATGCAAGTGAGCTGACTTAAATGCAATTCACTAACTGTTGAGTACTTTCAAATTTCTTCTCACCCTAATGCCCGATTGCTTTTGTTGGTTCAAAATGCATTGTGGCCTCACAGACCAATGAGCTTAAAAAAATAATCTTGTTTCAACTCCCACTCCAGGGGCCCAGAGTAAAACCATCTATTAATAAATGCCATCTATTAATAAATTAAACCTCTTTAATAAATAAAAGAGGCTAAATACTGGCACATTTTAAGACAATTATCAATTTTTTGAAAAGGAACTGAATTTGCAAAGGAGAAATAACTTTAGTTTTTGAATGGACTATACACACAAAATACCCATGGTATAAAATTCAAAATGTTGGCCAGGCATGGTGGCTCACACCTGTAATCCTAGCACTTGGGGAGGCCGAGGTGGGCAGATTGCTCAAGGTCAGGAGTTTAAAACCAGCCTGAGCGAGACCCCGTCTCTACTAAACATAGAAAGAAATTAATTAGCCAACTAAAAATATATATATAGAAAAAATTAGCTAGGCATGGTGGCACATGCCTGTAGTCCCAGCTACTGGGGAGGCTGAGGCAGAAGGATTGCTTGTGCCCAGGAGTTTGAGGTTGCTGTGAGTTAGGCTGATGCCATGGCGCTCTACTCAGGGTAACAGAGAGACTCTGTCTCAAAAAAAAAAAAAGAAAAAGAAAAAAAACCCCAACATGTTGAAAATAGAAAAACTGAGTCTTTTCCCATCCATCCCCAAGCCAGCCAGTTCCTCTGCCCTGGGGTAACCACTGCTATCCATTTCTCAGGCGCTCTCCCAGGAGCATCCTGTATACAAAGTGCTGGCTACATCTGGCCCTGTCTCCTTATAGTCTGCCTTGGAGGTTACTCCATATCAGCATAGGAAGAATTGCCATTTTATAACATTGAATAGGGAAAGCTATTTTCTAAAAATTAAGTCAGGGATATTTCAAAATTTTCTGAAGGACAAAAATTTTTTTTCTATCATCTTTTAAAATAAATGTATAAAATATATGTTTTACAAGGATTTTAATACTATTAAAAGGATTAATAATCATATTGATAACAAAAAAATTCTAAGTGATGATTGAATATCTAGCTTGAATTTTAACAAATATTACTGAAAATACGACTGTCAGAGACACTAATATATATTAGAAATTTCTAATGGAGTAACAATACTTTCTTAGCTAAACAAACTTTCACATTAGAATTACATAGCACTTGACACTAAGGTTTCTGCAAAATACAAGTGCAGTATTGCATGTGGGAGAGTGAAGGTGATCCCATATGGCTTGGGTTATGATGAGGTCCCTCCCTGAATTACTAATTCAAACAATTACCTCCTAGTTAGTAACTCTCCTTTACATTACACAGATCATAAGCATCCCACAGAATTCTTTTTCATCTTTCCAGACTGGTTTTTGCCCTGGGTAACTTTGATTATTTTAGATTTTTACTTTTCTCACTTTTGAAAATGGGACAATTTAAAAGTCCCTAAGAATGATGGAAGCAATCATGAACTCACACCAGCAATTATTTGTTCGGACAACAAGTACCTGGATATAAACAGGTATTAATACCTTGTCTGTTCTTTTCCCTCTCTGAAAGAATAACCCAGAACCACCTCCCTGAGCCAGTTCTCCCTTGTCAGCAAGAAGCATTTCAGATCCTGTTCTCAACAGTCCCTTGTTCATGCCTTCCAGCTTTTCAAAGCCCTTAACTTTGGAGAATCATTCCTTTTCTCTAATCAAAACTCTTCTTGATATACTCTGATTCTTGATTTAGCATAGTAGAGAAGAATTCCAAAAAGTGGTCCTCTTTCTCAGGAATAGAAAATTTATCAAATTACATTTCAGATTTCTTCTGTCAATTAAGTAATCCCATCTTATTTCTTCATATTCCTCACTCTTCTCTACCCTAACTTCTTTTCATTGCTCTTCAAAGTCTCTCTAAATTTTTTTTTTATATTGGTCAATTCCACTGCTTAATAAATATGAAGCAATTCAGTTTTTTAATAAATATGAACAACTAGAGTTTCAAAAATAGTTTTAGGTGGTATAACTGATAGACGTGTACCTTTTCTTTAAAGCCCATTTGGAAGTATTCAAATTCATCATGAAAGTGACTACATGTAAAAACTAAAAAAAAAAAAAAAATTATGCATGTTTTAGTACAGTGACAGCTAACAAGAAATAAATTTTTGTGGCTGGGTAGCAAATTAAGTTATTTCAAAGTTTCTAGACCTGCCATTGTCGTATTCCATTCCAGTATGAATCTGATTTTCCATTGTAAAGTTAATACTGAAATTTGCATATTTATCTTTCTCCACATTTCTAGTTAGTGATGCATATTCGTCAGACTGCAGATGTTTAATGACATCAGGGAACCAAACAGATAATCCATAGTACCTGCAAAGACAAAGAAATGTGAGTTTGTAAAGACACTAGCACACCAGAGTCAATGAACACCTCCCTAACGTTTGCAGAGCAGTGTGCTTTTCAGAGAAGCGCTGGTTCCGTATAACATTGTAAATAAATCATACAGTAATCCAGGTTAGCCTTCCCCCTCCATTAATCTGCAAAAATCAAGCTAGAGAGATGGCCTGGGGTTAGCTGGAGAACCACAGGTATGTAATTCCTGAATCCCTCCTTTGGGAAGAGATGTGCTGAAAGAATCCCACCCAATACCACGCATGGTGCTATACTCTGAATGTGTCCTCTCAAAATTCATGTGTTGGAACTTAAACCCCAATGTGATAGTATTAGAGGTCGGGACTTTAGGAGGTGATTAGATCACGAGGGCAAAGCCCTCATGAATGGAATTAGTGTTCTCATAAAAGAGGTGTGAATGAGTTGCCTCCTTCCCCTTTGACTCTTCCATTCCTTCTGCCATGTGAAGACACAGTGTTTCTCTCTTCTAGAGGTCTCAGCAATAAGGTGCTATCTTGGAAGAAGAGACTGGATCATTATCAGACCCTGAACCTGCCAGTGGCTTGATCTTGGATTTCTAACCTCAGCATTGTGAGAAATAAATTTCTGTTATTGGCTGGGCATGGTGGCTCACCCCTATAATCCCAGCACTTTGGGAGGCTGAGGCCAGCAGTTCCAGACCAGCCTGGGCAATAGAGAGACTCTGTCTCTATAAAAAATTTTTTTAAAATTCTGTTACTTATAAATTGCCTAGTCTGTGGTATTGTGTTATAGCAGCACAAATGGATGAAGACATCTGGCATCTTGGCCCCAATATCTTTCTCTTCATCCCATGTTGTGCTGAGAAACCCTATCTCCTAGTCTGGTGGTACAAACTCCTGGGATCCAAGAACTGTGACAGCCCTTAAAGAATAACCTCTTTCAGTAATGGAGAATCTTTCTTGGTTCCTGCACTACTGTGACATGGCAAACCTGGGGGTAGGGCCCCATTCCCCAAGATGGTGCAAGACTGTGAAAAGGACATTCAGGTTGTTATCTGAAAGTCCAAGTGATTTCTCCTTTCTGTCTCTTGGCTTCTAATGTGTTATTCTAACTGCTGTGTTGTGCGGCTGTGCTGCTCAGTATAGTAGCCACTAACCACATGTGGCTACCAAGCAGATGGGATGTGACTAGTTCAAACTGAGATATACCATAAATACAAAATACTATAGGATTTTGAAGACTTATGAAAAAAAATGTATAATTAGTCATTAATAATTTTTATATTGATTATATGTTGAAACGATACTCTTTGGGGTATAACGAATTGAATGAAGTATAGAATTTTATTTCACTTGCTTCCTTTTTTTCCACATGGCAATTACTAGAAAATTTCAAATGACATCTGTGGTTCACATTTCTATGGGACAGTGCTGCTCTAAAGTAGTAATTCCCAAAGTGGGGTCCCTGGACCAGCAGCATCAGCATCACCCACGAACTTGTTTGAAATGCAAATTCGGGCTCCACTGAGAGCTGATGAATCAAAAGCTCTGGCGGTGGAGTCTTCTAGGTGATTCTTTTGATGTGCACTCAAGTTCAAAAACCACCACTCTAGTTTATCCCCAGTGACACTTAGCTACGCAAAGAAAGAAACGGTTATGAGCATCACCTTTGCAGGCAGACAGGCTGGGTTTGAATACTGATCATGGCTCTTACCAGCTGCATGAACTCAGGCAAGTTATCTAAACCTCAGTTGCCCATCTCTAATATCAGAATGATGGTCAGAGCTGCCTTCTTGGACGGTTGCTCAGACTAAATGGCATGCAAAGCACCCAGCACATAGAGAGTGCTCCAAGGACATATGAGTCATTTTTAATCACCATCATTGTCATCAGGATTCAGACCATGAATGCATTACTGTGGCATGTGACGGTGGTCACTGAATAAGAAATGACTCAGGATGCGATATCTATGGCATTGCTCCCTCATCAGAAACATGGGGCAGAAAAACTTTAGAATGGCAATAATGAGGGAGGCACATTGCCCTGGAATGTCCATCATCAACGATGTGGAGGGGTTTCAGCTACTTTTTCATTCATTCAGCAAATGTTTACCAAACAATCACTAAACGTTAGGCACTGCTTAGGTTCCAGGGATATAGCAGTAAAGAAATCATAAGGCTTAAAATCAGGTCAATAATGAATAAGTAAACAAAATAAACCAGATAATGATTACCACTCTTGACACCTTGACAGTAGGACTTGTCTACTTCATACCTAATCTAGCATGTAGGCACACAGTAGGCACTTACTATATGTTAATTTCCACCCTTCCCTTCCTTTGAGATTAATGGATTTTCTAGAATTTGAGTGGGAATTACTTTATGTATTCTAAATCAACTCTCTTAATTTAGAAATGAGGAGCTGAGAGGAAGTAACATCCCCAAGTCACATAGCTAACCGAGTCACCCAGAGAACGAGCTGCTAGGTCTCCCTGTCCCAACTTCCTTCTTTCCCCATCCTTCCTCACTCAGCACTGGGAAAGAACAGTCGTCTTTGATCACTTGCCTGTTTTAATTTAGGGCCGTTAAGAGATGGAACTTGCAGCTAAAATATTAGGCTCTACCAGGCACCAAGATCCTACCAACCTGAAAGTGTAAGGTATTATACTTTTTCTAAACAGTGAATTAGGCAACAGCAGACTTATGCACACACATTCTAAGCTGACTACGTCAGTCATTAGCACATCAAATCCTGACATTTTTCTCCATACCTCCTCTTTTCCTAGAACACATATAAGGTAGTTTTATTCCCTTGGCAGCAACTGTTTATTGAGCTTCTATTATGTGCCAGGGATACGTATCTGTGAACAAGACAGTTTAAACCCCTGTCCTCATGGGGTTTCCAGACAGGGAAGCCAGACTACTCTCTACACAGAATAAAGAAGTGTTTTGCGTATTCAAAGGTGGAAAGCACTGTGGGGAACAAGAGAGCTGAGAAGGAGATAGGGAGTAAGGAAGGTCTGCAATTTATAAAAGGTGCTTAAGGAGGGTGAGAAGGTGACAACTGAGGAAAGACTTGAAGAGGTAAGGAAATGAGCAGGGCA
This sequence comes from Mirza zaza, assembly GCA_008750895.1. Classification (NCBI taxonomy): domain Eukaryota; kingdom Metazoa; phylum Chordata; class Mammalia; order Primates; family Cheirogaleidae; genus Mirza; species Mirza zaza. The sequence goes on from VSMD01037120.1 coordinate 66,857, forward strand.
GATATCTGGGAAGTATTCCAGGAAGAGGATCAGTACGAAGGCCTGTGATGGGAACAGTTCTGGAATGTTCAAGAAGAGCAGAGAGGCTGGCATGGCTGGGGCCGAGAGAGGATAGTGGAGAACTCACAGGGCAAATCATCTGGGGCCTTTATGGGCTTTCCAAACACTCCTGGTTTTGCCACCCGGGCTTTATGACAAGATAAATAAAATAACTGGTTTATAAAAACCACAGCTGTTAGCAAATCTAAGCTGAAGAGAAAATTCTTCACTAGCAGGTTAACAGCATCAAGCGGCATAAGGGAAGAAGGCAGCACGGCTAGGAGTTGGCAATGTGAACATTCAACAATTTTGCTTGCCAAGAATTTAAATATCACTTACCCAAAGGACAGGGTGAACCAAACAATTGTAAGCTTTATTGTATTTTCCCTGACTGGGTAGTTGAAACATCTCATAAAAGTCAACCAAATCTGTGAAATATTAGAGAGTTAGTTTTCTTATGCAGTTATTTAATCAATCCCCCCACCCCCAAATTATAAAAAAGCTGAGTTTTCATTCGGTTGAACTCATTTCAACTTAAAATGTAAAAGCTAAAGGCCATAGAAATTCAAATACTGGGATTATCATTTTTCAGCTTCCTGGAGGCCCATGGACAAAGTAACTCAAGACTTCAAGGCACTCCATCCCTACAAAGCCCCCTGGCCTAACGCCTTCCCTGTCCCACAGAGGAATGTATTGGTAACTTCAGATCTAAAGGGGGTACAAGTGGCCTGGTCCCAGTCCAGGAGTCAGGTGTCCTGGGTAGCGGGGAAGAGCCTCTCTCATGGGACAAGCACAGTCAACCCCTGTTCTGACTGCCCTCACATGCAACAGGTTGACATGCAGGCGCAGGACTCCTTACTTACTCCATATAGTTCTGTGCGGATCCGAACAAAACACCTCCTGTACCATGTTCCTGTGTCACTCTCAATTTCAATCAGCTCATCTATTTGTTTAGGGGTTTTGATTTTGTTTACCTGTAGAGAACAACAAAGTACAAAGTGCTGAGTTCTCTTCTCTCAAATTGCTGAGCTTAGGCTTACAATTTGTTTTTATGGGAGCAAAAATGACTCCAATACTCCAATAAAAAGGAATTGGTATTGATAATTACTCCATAAGTATACAGGTCCAAATAGCACTTAAAAGACCAAATAAAGAATGAGTGAGAGGGAATGCCATAGAGAAATGGGGGAAGAGAAAGGAGCAATGGAAAAATATGAAACCAAAATGCCCTTCTTTGATCATTATTGCAAAAACACACATTAGTATTAATAGATAAAACATCCAGATTGAATTGCTTCTGGATTAAGAATTATTTGGCTTGGACTAAAATGACTGTACTTTTCTTTGAAATCTTCTTATTTGATGAATTTGACCTCAAACAGTAGTTCTTAAAGCTTTTGTTCTTAGAGTACCACCATGGCCCTTCCTTCCTTCCCCACAGCCGTACCCACAGTGGCTAGTAAGCACACACCCGCAGGTAGCCCTGATGCACGGCTGAATGGATGAGTTTCAATTGCAAGCATCAACACTGATTTTTCAGCCACATAAGGGAAATAAAGGATGGAGGGTCGGTGTAAAACAGCTATTATCTATGACTTAGGTTAGCCTGCTTTTGCTAAGGAAAAGAACCACAATATAAGAGAAGCAATGGTTTCAACACAGAGAGTGAATCTTGAAAATAGAAAAAAATGGAAGAATTGTTCTTCTGTGGACCTGGCTTACCTGCCCCTGTTAATCCAAGATTTACCTGTTCTTGTTTAATCTGAGAGGACATGGAAATGTGCATAAATTACCCCTACCAGGGATTTGAACAGATTTTTCTGGAGATCCTACCAACATTCAAAGTAGCAATTCTATTGTGAGAAGCCAGGTATCAACGCCAGCTTTTGACAGAGGTGACTTGGGGATCCTTGGCATCTTCCATGTTATACCAGGTAGGCAGTAGCTTCCTTTTGGCCAAGTAGACAAAGATGTCTTACTTAAGAAAAGTAATTTCTGTGTTAAATATGGGATTCCAAATGCAGTCAGCTCAAAATAATCCACGTACGGATTATTTTTTAATACTCTAGATTTAAAAAAATTTTTTAACACTAAAGGAATGTTCTTAATTCAACATATTACTTTTGGGAGGCTTCCTCTTCTCCACTCATCAGTGCTTGTTTTTTTGTTCATTCATTCATTGGTACCTAGTGGGGATGCAAAAATAAAACATCATATCCTCCAAGCAGTTACCATACAAAGTGAAAAGTACTCTAACAGAGGTCTATATAAGGTGGGAGAGAAATACTGTTCAGAATATCCTATTTGATTTGGGAGTGCAAGAGAAGGCTTCATGAACTTCAGAATTTAAGCTGAGGTTTATAGAGAAGTATGTTACCTGTCATGCATGTAAAGTGCTTGGAAGACATTCCAAGTGGGAGGAATATCATGTGCAAATGTCCACAGGTATGACAGGAAATAGTGTTTCTCTTGTATTTCTCTCAGCAGGGCAACTAAAAAGAGTTTGGGATTCCTGAAGAATAGTACAAGGACAGAGGGCAGTGAATGATGAAGGCTGAATCAAATCAGTGGCAGTAAGAATGAAAAGTAAGGAGCAATAATGAGTGATGTTTAGGAGGTAGAAAAGCAGGACACAGTGATTTTTTGGATGTAATAAGGCAAAAGGAAAGAAATAAATAGATGGTTTCCCACTTTAGGTGGTGCAATTGGTACTTGCTGATAGAATGTAGGACAAGGATGAGGCTTGGGAGTTCTTAAGGTGATAAGTTCAGATTTAGAGATACAGTTTTTGAAGGGTCTATAAGATCTATAAGGATGTCCACAAAGACCTTCAATGTGGGCACATCTGGAGCTCAGGAGATTTGTGCATTAGGAGACAGAAATACAGGTAGTAGCCGAGATTAGCTAAGAAGAGTACACACAGTTAAAAGAGAAGTTAACTGAAAACAGAGTCCTGGAAAACAACAATGTTTAAGGTAACGGCATACTAAGAAGAGCTTCTAAAGGAGACAGTAGGAGAATGCATGCCACTTCATTGAATTGTAGCCATAACTAGGAAAAAGGTAAATTTGTTGTGGTACAATCTTGTGATAACTTTGAAAGTCACATATAAATGGCTTTGAGATTATCTATTCTTTTGGAGTGTTCCTACCTTAATCTCCTCTAATGTTAGTATGATAACATTAACACAGACAACCATGAGTGGACCTGGTAACTCAACCCTTCTAGAAGAAAAGGCAGGTAAGTAGGGCAAAGAGGCCCTACAGAGATGCTTTCTCAGAAGGTCTCTGGTAAATAAAGGGTTTTATCATCATCTCGCTGAGAGGGGTTAAGTGATGAGTATCCAGATGATGTCTCAAGATTTCTCCAGCTTTATGACCCTTCAACTTAAAAATATTCTTCCTCTATTGTACATCTATCTACTCGAAAGAAGAGGCTACTCAAGGTTTCCAGGCCCTTCACTGAAGACAGCCATTACTGATTTTCACTTCTCCATTACACTGAAGAGAAAATGTTGTTTAAGAATCTGTGATGATTTGGATAGAGGTTAGATTGAAGTCTACCTTTGCATTTTGAAAAATCTATTTCCTAAATAAAAATAAAATGCGTAAGTAAGATAGCAGGGCACTGTTTAAGCAGAAACTATTTCACATGTGTTAAGAACTATAATTGATGTTATTTATAAGCCACCGAAGATCTTACTTAGGTTTCTTCTATGTCTTACCATATGTCCTCCAAAGCCTATTTTAGACAGAATGTTTTTAGTCTAATTGTATGACTACATATATCAAAAGATTTAAAAACTATTGCTACTTCAGAAAAATTTCATGCATCCAATTTAAATTAATTTAGATTGGCTTTCCTCATTGAGAATCAACTTTGCAACTAGAGTATGAAGAACATTCCATGCAGAGAAAACAGCAGCAGCATGGCAGTATGGCAGATTAGGTACAATGCCAAGTCTGAGGAGCTGGAAAATGAATGTAGCTGCAGAGAGGAACTGGAAAGTAGACAGGGACAGGGCTTTGGTGTCCAAAGTGAGAATTTTTGTCTTTATCCTGAAAACAATGGGAAGCCAGGAGAAAGTGAAATTGGGGTGTTTATGCATGTGTGTGCCTACATGGTACACGTATAAAATGAGATATATATGTTGGAGAAAATCTGATTCTTTTATGCCTTGTATTCATGTCAAGGCACATCAAATTGAAACCACATCCTCAATTACCTTTCTCTGGCTTCCCACATGGCTACCTTCCTTTACCAAGTTCTGATTAATTATTGACCTAAGAAATGGCCATGTGTAAAATACCTGCCTTTATGTAGAAAGTGTTACTGAAGATAATGTCTGTTATATCGTTCAATATCCCTTATAGTATAGCCTATAAATAAACTTCTCACAAATTACAACTAGATAAACTTGGCCTTTCCTGAAAAACAGCTATATTGCCATTTACTTTATGTCAAAAATGACACGATCCATTAAATTTATCTTTTGCCTTGGTTGTCAAGAGACCCAGAGACTAGTTTTATGACCAGTTACGCTGCTTAGGTTTCTTTATTTTTTCATTTATTTATTACTGGCTTTTTTTTTCTTTTGCTTTTAGTAAATAATCTTAAAATTTTACTAAGTATTCCAAGGTCTGTTAAGGCCTCAGAGTTGTGAAGGATTATTCCTGACATCTTAGAGAAAATGTTACCGGGCTGCTTTGAGAGTATATCTTCTGGGGTGTTGGGTGTCACTTGAAATGTACCTGGAAGCCTAGAGACAAAAATTCCCACTAATGAGGGTATTTTGTGTCACATTGTCACATATGAAATACATATGGTCAATTTGGGGTTTTGACTAAATATGACCTTTTAGTCTTTTAATTGGAGTGTTTATACTATTTTCATTTATTATAAACTAATAATTCCACTCTTGCCCTAAGACTTCTAATTTTAAAAACATTTATTTCCTGTCTCCTTATAAATGAGCTACATTTTTTTTTTGCTTTTTCCTGTGTTCAAAGTTTTTGAAAGGTATATCCAATCTCTAATTTTAGTTATTTTTAAATTTTTCAAAAGTATCTTTTATAAGAATACTCTTGAATGTTCTTGCTATTTATAACTTTTGTGGCTTTAGGTAAAGAAAATTGCTGTAGAATATAAAAAATAATTATTTCATAAGTTTTAAAAAATATTTTTGACATTTTTTTTAGATCTTAGCCTATTGAAAATAATTATGTTAATACTCATGTGGGCTGGGCGTGGTGGCTCATGCCTGTAATCCTAGCACTTTGAGAGGCCGAGGCGGGCAGATGGTTCAAGGCCAGGAGTTTGAAACCAGCCTGAGCAGGAGTGAGACCTCGTCTCTACTAAAAATAGAAAGAAATTAATTGACCAGCTAAAAATACATATACAAAAAAAAAAAAAATTAGCCGGGCATGGTGGCGCATGCCTATAGTCCCAGATACTCAAGAGGCTGAGGCAGAAGGATTGCTTGAGCTCAGGAGTGTGAGGTTGCTGTGAGCTAGGTTGATGCCACGGCACTTACTCTAGCCTGGGCAACAAAGTGAGACTGTGTCTCAAAAAAAAAAAAAACCTGAGTAAAAAAAAAAAAGACTCATGTGTTTCACTTCTTGATTTATCAGTTTTGTTTTATTTTGGTTTGAATACACCAAGTTATTTTTTCAAGAGCATTCTAAGGGTGATATTTTCTGGGGTCTTCCATTTATAAGAATATCCTTCTATTTCCTTCTTACGTCTGGTTTTGAAATGAACTTGTCTTATTTTGAAATTTCAGGAGAACTTTTTAAGGCCTTCATAGTTTTTCATAAGCTTTTGTACTCTTAGTAAGGAAAAGTTTTCACTGGGGTTTGTTTGGCATATGCTTCTCTATGTAGCCCATAGGCAGGTTTTCTCCTATGTATGGCATACTGCTGGCCTGGTACCTCTCAGTTAAATCTTGAACAAGAGCTCATATTAGATTCTTCAACAACCTAAGCAAAAGCCTATAATACCTGGAATGTCTGATGAGATAAAAAATCAAGAGGTACCAGGAAAAAGGCAAGAGTCTTGGGCTTCCAGGGTGGTGCTACAGAGCATAACTTTATGATGTTTTGTCTTCTGACTACCCCTGTACACCTACACACACACTCATATGTATATGTTCACCTGTGTGTACATATTAATATGTATGACATACATATGAATCTTTGTACATATATCTCCATGTATATTACATATATAATATATACAGATGTGTGTATATGCAAATATATGTATATGTATACACACAGATGTGTTTATCTTAATGTATACAGATGTGTGTATATATTAATAGTTGCTGTTTACAGAGTACTTAGAATGTGCCAGACAGTATCCTAAGTGCTTTATATACATGATCTCATTTGACCCTCCTGACAAGATATATTTGCTTTACCCAGGAAACCATGAGGTGCTCCCAGCTCCTTGGCTGAGCAGCACGTAGAAACAAGTTTCAGGTGGGTGGCTGGGACAAGTGCAGTAACCTGGCCGAGCAGAGGAGATGGACCCACAGAGCCCAGATCCCCTCTAATAGCAAGTCAAGGAGACTCGCCTGGTGGTCCCTACAACCAAAGACCTCCTGCCCTCAGGTTCTGAGCCTTGGAATCAGAGAATACATCTGAGAAGAAAATGTAGTCTTTTGACCTAACCCATCTTTTGGGTTGGTGTTATCATTTGACCAACCATAGAGCTCTGGGGTCCTAGATAGGCACAGGCAGGGAGCTGGCAGTCTATGGGCCCCAAAGAGCCCTCTACCTATCTCTGTCAATAGAGTTTTATTGAAACACAGCCACACCCATTTGTTTACATATTGGCTATGGCTGATTTTTTGCTGCAATGGCAGAGTTGAATAGTTGTGATAGACTATATGGCTTGCAATGCCTAAAATATTTACAATCTTGTCCTTGACAGAAAGCATGTCCCAAGCCCTGGCATTGTGGATTCTCTGAAGAGCAGACTCACCGTGAAGACCTTCTCAGGCTGGCCTCGTGCTCTCATGTTGGTGTCATGAATCAGCTTCAGAATCATCCAAGCTTCATCATGTTTTCCAACCTAAGAAATGGGAGGAGACAGTGAAGCTCTAGGAATGACACACTTACCTTCCCTTATTTTCCAATAACCATCTTGTATTATCAGATCAAATGACGTGTAATTGTGCAAATGTGTTTAGGTGCGTCCCATTGGAACAGATGGAGTATTTGGGTATCACTGAATACGTTAGCAGTTCAAGAATGTGCCTATAACTAGAAATAGTACCTTTGGATCCTTTGGATGGTAAAATTCCATTTCCAAAGCAATAAGCCATGTTCTCTTCATTGAGCAAAAAGTTATTTGCTTAAGGTGGAACGTGAATGTTTTCTGGCCATGAGGCAGCTTCTCCACATGCTGGTTGTCCAAAGCACGCCACCATGAAACCAAACTCTCCAGAGTTCCATAGTAGGAAGGAGAAACATACCTCCCAAAGAGGCAAACATACTTTCCTAGGATTAACAAGGAACTTTTCCCAATGTATGTGGGCTTCTTGAGTATTTATAATAGCGTGTGTTACCTCCAACAAGAACCGTGGGCTTTCAGGCATGAACGTGAGGGCCACCACAGAGGAGACGCAGGGCAGCGCGCAGACGATGACGAACACACGCCAACTGTGAAACTGGTAGGCCGACCCCATGCTGAAGCTCCACCCTGGAAACAAAAGAGCAGAAGAGTGAAGGAGAGCTCCTCCCAGATGGCCCACTGGAAAAGTCATCATCGGTGTCTGCCCTGTAGGTTGATTAGCTAAGTCTTACTACCCATGGAGAAGTGAGCTGATCTAGGCATCAGCCACAGTGACCAGCTCATGGTCATAAGACCACCGATGGCAGTGCTGAGAACAAAGGTACTTGGAACAAAAGGGGGCAGGGCCTAAGCATGGGGGAACATGTACATGTATACGACCAAATCCCAAAGGCCAAGATTAACTGGGGACAATGCTTTTTCCAATAAACCGTTCTACTATACTGGGTATCTTCTGTTTGCTTTTTTAGATTACTTTCTACTGTTTTCCACCCTGCTGTGTGCCAGGAAATGGCCCTCTAGGGACTATACCAACTGGCTCCATTGCCCACTGGCTTTCAGCTAGTTTTTTTTTTTTTTTGAGACAGAGTCTCACTCTGTTGCCCAGGCTAGAGTGCTGTGCCATCAGCCTAGCTCACAGCAACCTCAAATTCCTGGGCTCAAGCAATCCTTCTGCCTCAGCTTCCCAAGTAGCTGGGACTACAGGCATGCGCCACCATGCCTGGCTAATTTTTTCTATCTATATTTTTAGTTTTCAAGTTTCTATTTTTAGTAGAGATGGGGTCTCGCTCTTGCTCAGGCTGGTCTTGAACTCCTGACCTTGAGCAATCCTCCCGCCTTGGCCTCCAAGAGTGCTAGGATTACAGACGTGAGCCACCATGCCTGGCCATCAGCTAGTTTTGAATAGAGGAAGTCAGGCCAGAGAACAGAGGGTGGGACGAGGGACAGGATATTTATTTCTGTTCTGGTTTCCCCCGGCTGGGTGGAGGTGTGCCAGTGGGCGCTCTCATCTCCTGGGCCTCCTCCTACAGCTGCAGCTCTTGTCAGGTTCCAGCCACCCCCCTCCTGCTGCTCTTTGAGGCATTGGTGGCTCCAAGGTGCTGTATCCCTCTTTATCGGCTTCCCTTAACAGTTCCCAGATCTTCATAAATAGTCCCTTCATTAAACTCTTTTGCATGCCCTTTTTAAGGGTGTCATCAGTTTCCTACCAGCACCCTGACCATATAGTTATTAGGAACTGGCAGTTATATATCTCCTCATATACATATCATGCAGATCACCAAGATTTCAATTTCTAATTATAAAAATATAGATTTTTATTACAACATAAAAATAAGCACAATAGGATATAAACAGAAATCCCTTCAAGAATTAAAGCCAATAATAGAATGAATATAAAATGGATAAAAGCAAAATTCAAACACGGTACTCAATGAGAAATAATGAGGTATATCAAATCTAATTGAAAACAGAGAGGAGATTTATAGAGGCATAGATGAATTATGTGAGCCGAAATTTTAATTTACAGCAATGCTTGGTATTTTTGTGAACAAAAGTCTGGTAGTCTACATCCTGTCCCCAGGAGAGCTGTATAATTATTCATTATTTACCCAGGAGTCAAGTGAGATTTTGAAGGTGATAAAACTTCCACAAGGCCACAGAACTGAAGTTAAATGTCAGAGTCTTCCCTGCCAGGATCCGAGACAGAATCTTACACCAGCACACAGCCTCCTGTGTGTGCAATTGCTGACAAAGAACGTGAGCAAACCGAGGCACAGCCAGCCGCCGCCATGGGCGACTCACCAAACACACCAAGTTCGTGCGGGATGTGATCCGGGAGGTGTGTGGCTTCCCTATGAGCATCGCGCCAGGGAGTTGCTCAAGGTCTCCAAGGACAAACGGGCCCTCAAGTTCATCAAGAAGAGGGTGGGGACACACATTTGTGCTAAGAGGAAGCGGGAGGAGCTGAGCAATGTCCTGGGCGCCATGAGGAAAGCAGACGCCAAGAAGGACTGAGTTCCCACTCTCCTCCCCCCACCCTGCATGGACAATAAACCTTTCTAGACACACACACACACACACACACACACACAATAGAGTATCATGTAAATGGAATCACACCGTATGTAGCTTTTTGAATCTGGTTCTCACACTTAGCATAATACAGTTGAGATTTGTGCAAATCGTTGCATATATCAGTAGTTTGTTCTTTTTCACTGATGCATAGTAGTCCATGCTGTGATTATATCACCACTTAACCACTCAGCAGTTGAAAGACAGTTGAATTGTTTCCGGTTTGGGGTGATTATGAATAAAGCTGCTGTAGCCATTTCATACAGGATGCGTGCCCCCAAAGTTTTCCTTTTCTCTTGAGGAAATATGTAGGAGAATAGTAGAGTCATATGATATGTTTATGTTGAGCTTTATAAAAAACTGCCCAAAAGTTTTCCACAGAGTCTGTACCATTTCACATTCCCCTAAGTAAGGCAGGAGAGTTCTAGCTGCCTCACACCCTTCCCACTGTTTTGTCACTGTTTTTCCCCTTAAGTTTAAGACATTATAATAGGTGTCCATTGCTATCATTATGATTTTAATTCACATTTCCTTAATGCCTAGTGATACCTTCATTTACTTCTTGTCCCTTCATTCACGTTTTATCAAGTGCCAATGTGTGCCGGTCAGAGTGCTGCGATACAGAGACTACTAAGACTGATTCCCGCCCTCAAGGAGGCAGGAGGTCAGAGTCCAGCAGAGAAGGCCAATTTGTTAACAGGCACGATAAACAGTGTGACCCGTGCTAGGACGGGTTCTGCAGAAAGGCATTGGGAGCACAGCAGAGGTGAGACCAAACAGTCTCCTCACGCAGTTCTCGCCAAATGTCTTTTCTGATTTGGGCCTATGAACAAAAAGAGCATGTTCTTAAATTTCAAATGTCAACGTTAGCGATAGAATTCCAATGAGTGCTTAGGAAGTACAGATCAGCCAGGACTGATCCTCCCTCTCCTACCACATTACAGCCGCCTGACTGGGACAGAGTCCTGGCAAGGGTGCTGGGTGCTCCTTCCCCTCTTATGACGATGGCCCTGGGGCCTGGGGGGTCAACAACCACTGAGTGATGTCCTGTGGCTTCAGTGCGAGACAGACACCATGAGGATCTTGAGAAATGACCCTGCAGGTGCTTTGGGAAACTCAAATATTATTCTCTGGATTAAAAATAGCTCAAAAAGTGAAGGGGTGAAACACGACCATCACCCCCCAGCCACGAATTCTCAGGCCCCTCCTGAGCTCCATTTCAAGATGGCTTAGGTTTGAATTTGAGAGCTACACAAAGCCCACACTGCAACATCAGAAAGTGGAGAGAGAACAACATGGAGTGAAGAACGAGATTGTGAAATCAAGCCACATTCAACTGGGAAAGTGGGTTGTTGTTTTGGGATACTCATCTGCAGTTAGTAAAATGGATTCTTTTAAATGAACCCTTTATGTTGGCACCATACCTTTTTTGTCTTAAAAAATTACTTCCTGTGTGGGTGACAGTTCTAATTGTCCTTTGGACTTTGTTAAAATACTTATTAAAATGTCATACTGTGGGATTTATCTACAGATAATGTAAATTCCGTGCAAGGAAAGACCTCAATTAGGGTATTACAGAAAGCAGTTCCGGCACAGCACTAATCAGCGTGGGGCTAATAAGAGTGTTATGTGTCTTGCATAAGAATCAAGGCCATTTACAGCCTCAAGCTGATGTGCTCTGTGACTGCAGAAACCAGCTTCCTCTCCAGTTGTCTGACTATCTAAAACTTTCTAAGGTGCCCAGGCAGAAGTGTGTGATACACACATGCTGGCTTTCATGTTCTTTTCTGGGCTCTGTCCCTGATGCTCTGGGGACTTGGCACCTACTTTGCTGATCTATATTTGATTGCCAGTTATGTGATCTTATCAATGAAACGGTCTTTGGTAAGAAGGCAACCTTTAGGTGCAAGACACAAATCCAAAAGTTCTAAAAGGTAACCTTAAATGTCACATGTGAGATCAATTTTCAATAGCTAAGGAAGTAAATCACTTGTATTGATTTGTCTGTGGTCTGCACTCACAAGGCAACTGGCCAACGAAAATTCTCTTTGGAAAAGCGGCTCAAAAATCCAATGTCTCAAGTGGTTAACGAGCTGAGAGGGGAAACAATGATCAGATGAATTTCTGATTTTATTCCTCAAGAAATAAAATTTCATCCTTTTAGCATGTCACAGGTTTAAAATATAAATACTATATAATCATCATGAAATATGACTTCTTGGCCAGAAACTCAGATTGTCTTGCATCTAGTACCATCTGTGACTCCACAAGATTTAACCAGATCAGCTGGACAGTACCTGTTGCTGATACTCATGGAGATTTTTCATCTCCTTCTCAATTTGTAAAAAATAAAAATAACAAAAGGGTGGGGAGATGTGTGTGAAGGGGAGATAGTTAAATAAACTAAATAAATGACTAAAGGTATAGTCATGAATCACGTAACTATTGGAAAACAGTGAGGTAAAACTTTCTAAATTGACATGGAAAATGTCCAAGTTACATTGCTCATGAAAAAAGTTCTTTTCAAAACAGTGCAAATAATAGTGATTTCATTTTTATATACACATAAAACATAACAGATCTAGAAAACAAGTGGGAGGAAAGTGCACTAAAGTGTTTAAAATGCTTACTTAGGGTAGAAGTGTAAGAGCTCCTGGGGACTTTCGCTTTTGACACTCTTAGTTAATGTCTGGATTTTGTATCATCTCATATTACTTTTCACTCGACAAGGAAAAAAGAAAGCTTTTCAAAGAGTCACAATCCTTTAATTTCTCTGAGACATAGGCATTGATGGGAAAAGAGAGGAGAAGGCAATTGGAATTATGACTGTGTCATTATTCAGTATTTATACATTTTTTCTGAACTCAACTAATGTTGTTAATTCTGATTGTGACAAATCTAAACATTGACAATACGATGCTCATTTGTGGATATCAGTGAGACAGTGCCAGATACTACCCTAGTGTCTCTGGGTGGGAAAGAGAACAGTATTCACAGACCTTTAATCTTTTGATCTATAACCCAGTCATATTCTAATCTTGGACCCTTGGGGCAGAGGCCAGCTCTCCATGGGCTGCAACCATGTGAGCATTATTGCCAACAGCAATGCACAAAGCAATCGTGATCAAAATAATTGGCAGGGATCGGCCTGTAGCACATAATCATGCCTTCAGGAAGTGCAAGCCAATTACACGTCCCAGGGAGAGAGTCCAGGGGTTAAATTCCAACTAACTCCAATAGTCATCTGTCTGTAAGAGCAGGCCCAAGCAACTGGCCAACTTTTCCTGCCAGTTTCACTATTTCTGTTTCTAAGCTCTGGTCTTGCCTTTTGGAATGCACAGAGCAAGAGGCCAATGGCGCAAGGAAGTCACATTATGCCTCTGCTTCCTGAATTTGACTTGTGATCCTAACCATGCTATCGAACAAGCATATTTTCCTGGTGGCCTTTGAAAGTCACAAATTCGTGGGCTTATTTTTCAGGGTTATTTATTCTGAAATATCTTCTGTGAGTGCTCCAAATATGCAAAGAGAGAATGAGATGACCTTTCCAGAAAGGGTTTCTGGTTCCATGCTTGAGTAAGACTGACTCGAGCATGGCACTCCCCAAGCTCCACTGAGGGTGACAATGAGTCTGAGGTTATGAAAAAAGCTGATAGCGTAAAATTGCATGTTATGTATATGTGTCCATATTTTAAACAAGGGTCCTTTGGGATTTTTTCTTTTTCTTTTTTTTTTTTTTTAGAGGCAAGGTTTTATTCTGTCACCCAGGCTGGAGTACAGTGGCGTGATCATAGCTCACTGCAGCCTCCAACTGCTGGGCTCAAGTGATCCTCCTGCCTCAGCCTCCCAAAGTGCTAGGATTACAGGTGTGAGCCACCACACTTTTGGCCTGGGATTTTCTTTTGTAGATAGACAATAATATAGTATTAATGTTATGATAATACAGGTCAATCAAAATTTTATCTAAGATTTTTATGCAAATTTATACTATAAGAACCTACAGGATAGTCAAATTTTGACCATAAACAATTGAAACTTTTTATTATAAATGCAAGTTTATTACAAAAGTCTGATCATTAGATACATTGTGTATATATTTTATCTTATAGCATATATAGGTACATATTAACTTTCCTTTTCTATTTTATTCACATAAATATTTATTTAAATGAAATATACAGATTTCTATTTACATATAAACTTAGGGATTTATATATATATATATATATATATTTTTTTTTTTTTTTTTTTGAGACAGAGTCTTGCTTTGTTGTCCAGGCTAGAGTGAGTGCCATGGCGTCAGCCTAGCTCACAGCAACCTCAGACCCCTGGGCTCAAGCGATCCTACTGCCTCAGCCTCCCAAAGTAGCTGGGATTACAGGCATGCACCACCACGCCTGGCTAATTTTTCCTATATAAATTAGTTGGCCAATTAATTTCTTTCTATTTATAGTAGAGACAGGGTCTCGCTCTTGCTCAGGTTGGTTTTGAACTCCTGACCTCGAGCAATCTGCCTGCCTCGGCCTCCCAGAGTGCTAGGATTACAGGCGTGAGCCACCGTGCCTGGCCTAAGGATTTATATTTATATATAAACTCTTATATTAGCTGATGCCATGGATGAATAATAAACCAATTATGATCATTCAGTGAACAGGTACAGTCTTAGGTGACTGAAAAGCAAACAAAACTAAATATTGGGAATTCTTACATTAGGTAGAAAGTTGGAATACTAGACTTTTTTTTTTCTTTATAATGTTTTTTTAAATATGGCATGCTTCATGAATTTGTGTGTCATCTTTGTGCAGGGGCATGCTAATCTTCTCTGTATTGTTTCAGAAAATCTGTATTTTAGTATATGTGCTGCCAGAAGTGAGCATGGAATACTAGACTTTAAAGCTCATTCCAGAATGAAGATTCTCTCTAAGATCTTATTCCTTGATCAGATGAGGCCATAAGAAAGTCTCTCTCTTTTTTTTTAAAATTTTTATTTATTTATTTTTTGTGCCAAATTTAGCAGTGGGGGGTCGAATACCAACTTTAGTGACACTAATGTTAATAAGTTCTGATAACCCTCTACCATAGGACCAGCCAGAAAGTCTCTCTTGAATACTGACCCACGGCAAGAAACAGACACTTTCAAAATAAAAAACAAAACAAGATACCTTGTAAACTTGTAAGTGTCCAAAAGTTGGCAGAGGACTTGTAGCAAAATAATGGTGCTATTCCGTATGTTAGCAATGCAGTCAACCTGCTTTCGAAGAAGCTGTCCCTAAAATAGTCTTAATAACAACAATAAAACCCCTGGTGTTCTAAACAACTTCATGGTCCTCATCATCTTCCAGATCAAGTTTTCCTTTTGCTGTATGCACATGGCCTCAGCAAGATCTTGCTCATGATTAACAAAAGCTTTCTGTTCCTTCCCAGAAGATTTCTGTGATACAGCACAAAGATTCTGATGGAACCCATTGTTAGGGGAAAGATTCTCCTCCCAGAGAGGGGAGTGGGACAAGAGCTAGCTGTAATAGCTCCAGCTTTAGGACAGCAGAAGTCGGCAGGAGCGCTCTTTGTTATTGATGCCCAAAGGTCACACTTGTACACCTCTGCTAACTGTTGGCCTCTCTAGCCTGCTTCTTTTTTCTAGCCCCTTTTCTTGCCTTGTAACCTCTGATCCAGAACAAATCACTTAACACTTGACAAGTCAAACAGCTGCTTAGCTCATGACTCAGCCCCAAAACGACCTTAGAGTTTTGTCATTTATGTCAAAGAAATTCCACTTTTCATGAGTGGGAAATGCATGCAACCACAATGATCCGGGAGCTCTAATTTCTGGTCCTCGTGCCTCAAGCAAGGGGATGTCACACCCTCCCACCGAGTACAGGGAATGGAAACATGACTCTAGAGAAGACCAGTCCATTAGCCTTATAGTCAGATCTCACTTACTTGGAGCCAATTTTTCCCCACCAAGAACATGTCCCTCGGATCATCCTAAGTTCCTGAAGTTTACTGCCATCAGGTGCTTCCCAAAAGACTCTAGCTCAAGTGGTGACACTCAACCTTGCTCAAGGGGTGACACTTAACCTTCCTCATAGCTTTCCAAACCAGAAACGTGGAGTCAACCTCTACTCTTCTTAGTCAATCACTTAGAAATGCAATTCTATTATATTTTCTGCATTTCTCCCAAACTTGTTCTTTTCTCTCCATCTCTGTGGTTGACGCCCTTGTCATGCCTTGCCTGGGTCACCCTGTGAGGGCTGATGCACAGTTGGCATGGATCTGTACGACTGTGCCGCGGCTGGAATATTGAAGTGTGCACATACGGTTATTGCCCAGATCCCCTGAGCCTTGGATCTTTCCATGACCCAGCAACTGGAAGGGTTTCTCCAGGCTCCAGCTGTTTGGATTTCCTCTCTTCTGACTGGCCAGTGCCCTATTGTTAAATAATTTTTATATCACTTTTCTTTAATAGAGCTTCCAGTCTGCCTGTTCTATCTTCCATGTATCTTTAAGAGTTCTTTCTATAATAGAAAGTGGATCATATCGCTTACTAGCTCAAACCTTTCAGCGGTTCTCCTCTGGCCCTTCAGGGTAGAATCCTGATTCTTTCTTTCATATGTCCACAAGACACCACCCGACCTGGCTTCTGCCCATCTCTCCAGCTGCATCCCTCACAAGTCCCTCCCTCCACCCTTTGCTATATCGCTTTTGCCAATACCCTTTCTGATGTCCTAGTGGCTGGCAGAGCTCATTGTCATGTTACATGCGCTGCAACATCTTCGTACCTTTGCCACTCCTCCCCCTCACTCTTGTCAATTCAGAGAACTCTTAAACTTCAGTCTTCCATTAACTAAATAGAGAGGAATATCTTCTGTGTATTCTTTTGTATACATTAAAAGGTGTTCGCTCTCCCCACTGAGCTATCTCCACGTCCTACTGATTTCCACAGCATTTAGCATGACGTCTGACATAGAGAAAAACCACATCAGAGAGCAATTACTTATCTGCAGATCTGTTCCTTGAGAGAAGGGGCCCTGTCTTACTCATCTTTAGTACACCACTTGGCAAAGAGTAGTCACTCAACAAATGTTTATTTAACTAATCAAAGAACCCACTCTTGGATTCTTTTAAAATCACAGAGTTTGTCTAGTACATTCAAAAAAGACTTTTTAGAAACATATCTGTTTCCAAATTTTCAAACATATGGAGTTTTAAAAAAAGAGGATTTCTAGCTTAATTTCACTGTGCTAAAAGTACATGTCTGGTAGTTTTTTGCAATATATTGGAATTTGCTTTACAGCAGAGTATATGGTGCATTTTTGTAAACATTCCATGTGTGCTCCAAAAGAATGTGCACTCTGCAGTTACTGGGTACACTGTCTACATATATCCATCAGGCTAAGTT
Source organism: Mirza zaza (assembly GCA_008750895.1). NCBI lineage: Eukaryota > Metazoa > Chordata > Mammalia > Primates > Cheirogaleidae > Mirza > Mirza zaza. The sequence continues at coordinate 83,946 of VSMD01037120.1, forward strand.
TGTTGATCATGTTGTTCAAATCTTCTATATTCTTACTGATTTTTTTTTTTTTTTTACCTATTTGTCATGTTAAACACTTCTTAATTATTTTCTGTAGAAGAAAGTTTAGTCCCAATAACATGGCCCATCAAATTACTGGAAATGGAACAACATACCTATTATTAAATCAAGACACATTTATACTTCTTTGACAACATATGACCTGATGTCATAATGGTTGGCAGAGTTCACTATCATGTTGAGGAATTGGTGAGTCTGTAGCAGTGGGGTGGAGGAAGAAGGAGTACAGAAAACCATGATTACTTGAATTACCATTGAAGACACATGGAATAGTTTAACTTTAAAAAAATCACACAGATAAAAAGAGATACCTTTCTGTTCAGTAGCACAATAAAGCTACAAAATGCTTCATATCCGCTCATTTGTACCATAACACAATACACATTCCAGCTAGATATGTCCCCAAACTATTCTATAGTAAATGCCATTTTTTATTACCTTGTTTCAAAACACTCTCCCATAAATATGCAACTTTTTATAAGACAGAGATGATCAACAAAGGTTTACTAACAAGACCGAACAAATGAAAATCTTCAGCCTACTCTTGGGCTTTGCTGGCAGCCAGAAGCTGGTTCTGTTTTTTCCTTCACTCTTGTTTTTTCTCACCTGAGATGTGATTCAGCTTCTAACGATATATCTCGCTGCAGCCAGATAGGAAAGTGGCTTCCCTTTAGAGCAATAAATATATTTTCTCTTAACCTACCACACACACAAATTGGACTTCCTTTTGGAAAATTAAAACTGATATGTATTAATAACTCAAAGGGGCAGTTTTATGGTTTTATTTTTGCAGTTTTTATGGTTTTATTTAAATACGAATAAAATATGCACATGAGCTGCTTATTCATTTTCTTGGCTGCACAACCTGGCGTTGGGATTGGTGACTCTGATGGCCAGGCTGGGTGGCTCTTTGCACTGATGGCTTTGCGGTTCTTAGACAAAACACTGTGAGCCATCTCAGCACAGTAAGACTTGTTGCAAGCACATCAGCAGCACTTCTAGCTCCTTGTGGCTGTGAACCAGGAACTTTCGGGAGCCACCGGGCAGCATGTGCTTTGTTATCCTGTTGCTCCGGTAACCAATGTTGGTATCAAGATCTGGCCCCTGAATCTTCTCCAAACCCTGTTGTCAATACCTCTGGGTTTCTGCCAGTTTCACTTCATGTTGACTTATGGGTCTGACTGGTGCCGGATAAACTTCTTGGTCCTCTTTTTGATGATCTTGGGCTTCACAAGGGGTTTGAGGGTGGCTGTGATGCCAAGTAGGAGACAGCTGCCACGGCCATTGGCAGCACCCAGGAAGAGAGGGTGGAAGTGGTGTGCACGGGCTGATGGGAAATAACCTCTCAAAGGGGCACTTCTTACAACACATCTTTAAAGCATGTTTTGTTCAGGTTGTCTCAAGAGAAAATTTAGGAAGCCAAATCAATTAAATTGTTGGCAGAGATGCAATTCACTCTTGCCCATCATGATTTATGACCCTACAGGACACATTCGAGTGCTATTTCTCCTCATCCCCCACTCCCTTTCCCCTTTGTTTCAAAATGTCAGGCAGCTACCCAGAGTTAAACTTCACCTCTGCTCTCTGGAAAGGCTGACTACTTAGGTCATTAATCTCGGCCCAGAAATAAGTTCCTAGCTGCTACCAACTGTGGAAATGATTGGTCTTGGTGCATCCTGGAGAATGGTTTTCTAGGGCTATGGCGCCAGAAAAATCAAACGCAGAGCAACTGTGTCTGGGACTAATGCAGCAGTTTTTCATTCAGTATCACCTTCTCTGGATGCTAATGATCTAATAACTCAGGGAGCCTCACGCACAGGCAGATTGACGGCCTGGCAGAAGCAGATGTAAACCCAGCTTTGACTGCAACGATAGTTCCCAGTACCTGCAGATCCACACGTGGGGCCCCTCTTTCCTCACAACAGCACACCTACTCTAATTACAGTCTTACAAAGGACAGGAAGCCTTCAGTACCAACTGCAGGCTCTGGGAGGGACAAGGCATGCAGCAGATTTCTAGAATATTTATGGTAAACCCACCATGTGCCAGACACCTCACACACATCATCTAGTTTAATATTAATACATCAACAATCTTGTTGCCCATCTAGGCAAGGTGGTCAGATAAAATACAGGCTGCCAATTAAATTTGATTATCTCCTCCTTCCCCCTCTCTCCCTCTGCACACACACACATACACACATATATTAGTATAAGTATGTCCTATGCAATATTTTGGGACATACATTTATAAATTTGTCATTTATCTGAAATTCAAATTTAACTAAATATCATGCATTTTTATTTGCTAAATCTGGTAACCATACCACAGAAGACATTTGGTGATGTCTGGAGACATTTTTGATCGTCAGGGCCTTGGGAAGAAGGGTCACTACTGGCATCTAGTGGGTAGAGGCCAGTACATCTCCCAGTGCACAGGACAGCCTCCCCCATCTTCAAACAGCAAGTGTCCAGCCCAAAACGTCAACAGTGCCCAGATTGAGAAATATTGCTACGAACTAGTCACTGGGCCCATTTCTGTCACAAGTAAGGTGCCCAAAGTTAACAGAGCTAAAGCTTGAGGATACTTTGAAACCTAAGTTTTCAGAGGTGTGGAAAGGGACTCTTAGGAGACCTTACATTTCATTCCTGCATGAATGTGCTTTCTCTTTATGTTAGTTTTTGCTATTAACTTATAAGCTCTTTTGATTGTTTGGGGTTTTTGCTATAAAATTGATCCATAGGGGCTGTCATTTTCCTCTCTGTATTCTTTTAAATGCACCCCGAAGAACAAGTAAAGGTGGCACATAATAAAAGAGCAAAGAAATGTTGTTTCCCCTGGGGTTTTGGTAAAAGTGTAACATTTTCCATCATAAGGCTTTCTGATAACACCCGCAGTTCATAGATGGTTATCACTACAGAGAAAGGGTAATAACCATATATCTCCTAAAGCAGTTGTATCCCTGTTTCATAAAGGCAAGGGAAGTTCGCTCTTAAAATTCCCTGCTAATGCTCGGGAATGGGGGAATGGCGGCCTCAGCTAAAGCACCTGGCACCAACCACATGCCCCTAAAAGTTTACCCCAGGACACCCGTGGCGGGAGATGGTGGGGACCCCACTGGGTTCCACAAACTTGCAATGAGGACGCCGGCAAACATTTGTTCCCTTCACGTCTCTCGAGGCTCTTGCCTCCTTGGGTTGTTTCTGCCGTTTGCCCGTTGTGAATAATGCTGTTCTGGACGTGGGTGCGCGTGTGTGTCTCCTTGAGTACTTGCTTTCGATTCGTTTGGCTGTAGACCCAGAAGTGGAATTGCCAGATCCTATGGTAATTCTGCGTTGAATATTTTAAGGAGCTGCCACACTGACCCAGCCATTTTATGTCAGTTTCCTCATCTGTAAAGTGGGGCTGTTGTGAGGATTAACTTGAAAGGATTGTAATGAGTGCCAGGTGGGGCTGAGGCCCTCTGCTGTGTTGGACACAGGTCCTGCTGACATTACTGACAGGCCTAGACCCTAAGGCTTCTCTGCCCACTGTCGTCGATATTCCCTTTTTTCTATCTTGAGCTCCATTAGGTTCCGATGATTTCTTTGAAGACATCTTTTTTAGTTCACTTGCACTTCCATCTCATGGGTGTTCAGATTTAAAAAGGATAAACTAACATCTGTGGGCGAAGAAACGTCACTATTTCCAATCATCCTTCTCTTCTCCGAGCTGTGTTTGTCTCTTGGGGTCTCTCCCAGATGGGTCCCCCACCCTGTGCAGTTAGTCCTTATGGGCACACCTGACCTCCCTTTCAGATATGTGTAGGTAAAACACTCAAGTTAGGCTCCTCTGGGAACTGCCATATCCCTTTTTTTAGGGTAAAAAAGTGAAGATTTTAAAGTTTAGTCTTACTATTGAATTCCTTTTGTTGAACATCTCTAGTCTTTATAATTGAAACCACAGAGAGATGCCATTCCATGCCCACCTAGTGTTGGCAAGGGAACTCTTGGAAGGGGCAAGTGGAACTCTCATACATTACTGGTGGGAGTATAAAATGGTACAACTTCGGAGAACTGACAGTTTTTTTATTAGGTTAAACACACATCTACTCTCTGACACAGCAATTCCCTGGGTATTTATCCAAGAGAAATAAAAACATAAGCAGAGGCGAGCCTGCTCAAAGGGCATCTATGAGAATGTTCAGAGAGCAGTCTTAAAAAAAATTCATTCTCTTCTTCCCTCAAAAACCCACGAAAAACTGGAAGCAAACTAAATGTCCATCAGTAGGATGCTGGAGGAATAAATTGTGATGTATCCAGATAGGGTACACCACAATTATTTAATGTTAGGTAGGGATTCTATTTAACAATATAAAGGAACTGATACAACAAGGATGAATTTTAAAAATATGCTAAGTGAAGGAAGCCAGAAGATTCCATACTTCATTTAAATGAAGTTCAAGAATAGACAGAACTAATCTTCAGTGATAGAAATTAGAACAGTTGCTGTCTCTGCCTCGGGGGTGGGGAGTAGAGAGATTGACTAAAAAATGAGGGAACTTTTTGGGGAGATGGAAATGTTCTATATCTTGATTTGGGTGGTGGTTATATGGGTGCATAGGATTGTCAAAATACATTGAACTACACACTTAAGATTCTTGCATTTTTTTGTATGTTTATTACTTCAATTTTAAAGAGTGGTCAGATTACAATAGCAGCAAGATTGCATTCTCACAAAAATACCAAAGCTCCAAGCATAGCACTATACACTTTATAAACTAATCTGATTTGGAATCATTCAAAATTCAATTGTTTTAGGTTTAGCATGATCTCAACTGGTTGCAAGGATTCATTTGCATCTGAATAGGCAACATACTTCTTGCTGTTTACAGCAGGGGTGACCAAAGGTCGAGCTCCTTCCAGCCCTCTCTTGCCATCTCCAAGCTGTCTACAAGACTAAAGTAACTCCTGAAGAGGAGGTGTCCAGCCTGGAGGACTAACAAATCTCCTTGCTGGGGAGGAGGGGGAGATCTCCTGAGGCCGCTGCCCTCCTGCCCCAGTCCTTTAGCCTAGAATTGCCTGTGGCAGCCATCTAGGTCCATCAAACACAAACAACATCCTGGTTAACGAAACACAATCCGCAAAAGGGGTGGGCAGCAGGGTTAGTGTTTCTAAGGGCTCACGCCACAGAGCAGGCGGTTCTGACCTTCGTGATCTCAATGCGTACTTCACCTCACACCATCTCCCTTACAAGCACATTCCTCACACACACACACAGACACCACCCATGCTCCACACATGACACCCCCACTACCCACACACCACCCACACTACACCAACATGACACCCACACCACTGTCCCCATGCTCCACACACTACACACAGACACACCACCACTACCCTGCACTGTACACACGCCCATGCCATACATACCCCCACACCACACATATTACTCACACACTCCTCCCACATGAGCTATAGAGAATATTTAGCCCTAGAGACAGCAATAAGTGTAAGGATTAATATATAAGATATATGTTAATTAATAAGATTAATAAATAAATAGGAACAGCAAGGAATTTCTTTGCTTAACGCAGTGGCTCTGGAAGTTTGGGGCACATCAGAACACGGGTGCAGGGTTCTACAAATTTCAAATGCCTGGAGTTTGATAACTAGCCTAAACAAAATAGAGAGATGCTTTGATATAGAGGTAGATTAAGAAAGATACCACTCCCTCCCAAAAAAAGAAAATAAAAGGCTTTCAGACATTGAGACGTCATTTCATTCAGTGGAAGTAGGCAGAAGTTGAAATGAAGTTGTAGAAACTGACAAGCCCATTAACAAGGAGGAACTTGTTTGTTTTATAAATTTTATAAAATTTTTGGCCTTGTGAAAGCAAAATGAAGATGTGAACTAGATGGTGTTTGTTAGTTTTATGACGGTCTCAAAGATATATGTAATGACATTTTAAAAGGGGAGGCAGATTAAAAAATGATTTGGTGGCAGGATTCTTGTTGAGAGAAGAATGTCACTGGAAACTGCTCTCCTTCAGAGTTCAATTTACACAGAGGCAAATCCAAGTGAGTTTTAAAATATACCCCACAAGCCTTGATACCCTGAATTTTCAGAAGTAACAAAGGTAGGAAAAGCTTCTGGCAGAAAATTGTGACTAATGGGCATAAATCACAAAGCTAAAATGCATTACTCACATCATTCTAGGGTGTTCTAGGCAACAGGGAGCTGTGATTAACCCCAGCCAACACTTGAGGGCACCCTGAGTTCACAAGAGACATATAGTCTCTTGCCTGATGACTTTCATTTGCAAGTCAAAGGGGACATTCCAAGCAACCAAGACTCTGGGTTTGTCCTAAAAGTGTAAAATTTGGGGGCCACAGAAGCTGTTATGATTCTTCTTTCCTCCATGGTTTCCATTCACTCTTAGATACTTCCTTTTAAGTTGATTGCTGCATTTTTAAATTCAGCCCATCCACGAGCATGGAATGGATTTCCATCTGTTTACATCCTCTGCTATTTCCTTCCTTAGTGTTTCATAGTTCTCCCTGTAGAGGTCTTTTACCTCCTTGGTTAAGTATATTCCTAGGTACTTTAATTTCTTTGTTGCTATTGTGAAGGGGATTGAGACTTTAATTTGGTTCTCGATTTGATTGTTGTTGGCGTATATGAATGCCTCTGATTTCTGTGTATTGATTTTGTATCCTGAGACTTTACTAAAATCATTTATCAGTTCCAGGAGTTTCTTGGTTGAATCTTTAGGATTTTCTAAATATAATATCATATCATCAGCAAAGAGTGAAAGTTTGATCTCTTCTGCCCCTATTTGGATACCTTTGATTCCACTTTCCTGTCTGATTGCTGTAGCCAGGACTTCCAGCACTATGTTGAATAGAAGTGGAGATAGTGGGCAGCCTTGTCTGGTTCCAGTTCTAAGTGGGAATGCTTTCAGTTTTTCCCCATTCAGTATGATGTTGGCTAT